>JBAMHW010000012.1:29886975-29906338 GCA_037177495.1 Rhadinocentrus ornatus | reverse complement strand
GCTTTCCCCACGTTTTTTTTTTTTTTGTGGTTGGTTTTTTGGATGCGGGGCTGCGCGAAAACCCTGAAGAACAGCAGCCCTGGAGGACAGAAACCGGAGCTGGACACCCCTAATGTAAACAATGAAGCAACACCACGTTTGATTCACTGGGTGGTCCGTTTGCTTTCACACTTAGCTCCGGTCTTTAAGGGCCAGAATCTTGCAGGTTTTAGATGTTTCCCTGCTCCAACACACCTGATTCAAATTAAATGGCTTCCTCAACAGCATGTTGTCGAGTTCTGACCAAGGACGTTGACCCATTTACCTTTTTAAGGCTGGAAGTAGAGTTTTGAGAAAAAGTGGTAGAATATTGGACAGTGAAAACATGGATACTTCCTTCCAAGTCAAAGATAGTAAAAGATTGTAAAGTTCCAATTTAAATGCCTCAGTTTGATGACAATTACACAAGCTTGTGTGTTTCAGAAGTAATTTGTCACCTTGTTGTTTAAGATCTCTATTTTGTCCTGGTCTAGTCGGTGCTGGCGGTTGTAAGCCTCCATGGTGGCACAGGAGCGCTCCATTTCTCGGTTGAGAACGCAGACGATGTTTTCAAACGTGTTGACTTTCAGCTCCAGCTCTTGGCAGCGCCAGCTCAGCTCAGCCACCTTGGTCTTTTCGCTCTGCAGCTGCAGCTCCAGCGCAGCACCCATAGCGCTGGGCAGCGGGGTGAAGGAGGTGGTTAGAGTGGGGGCACAGGCACCCTGTACGGATGCTGCACCACCCCTACCCAGCTGGCTCATCTTCAGCTCCAGGTCCCTGAGGGACTGGTGGAGCTCCTGCAGCTTCTGGCTGGCCACCTCCAGGCTCTGGGGCTGCAGGCTCTCTAGACTCACCTTGATACCCATGATGAAATGCAGAAGCAGGTTAAGGTGCTCGTATGAACACTGCCGCTCGTGGTCATGGATCTTCTCTTTCTCCACCTTAGTGGACAAAACAAACAAAAACACATTGAGACAATAGTTTTCCCCTAAAATCATCCCTAAAATGTTTGTATTTCTGGAACAGACAAAGAAAATAGTTAAAGCAAACATTAAATTATCAAAGTAACATTTAAAAACGTAAAACATGAATATGAACAGCCTTAACTTAGCAAGGTACATTTTTATTTGAATGGAGATTAGTTAGATGTGATAAAGTGCTAATGTTTTATGTATCTAGATGGTGTGATTTAAGTCAAATCAGATCCTCTTCCAACTTTTTGTGAAAAGTGAGGTCAGATGGGGTTTTAAAATGAGGGGTACTCAGACATTTTTAGTTTTAATCCTCATATTTTGATGAAAATGTTCAGCGATGAGTCAAAACATAATCTCTCACAGAGCAGTTTGTGAAGCTACCACTGAGAAATGAGCTGGGTTAAAGACCTGAGAGGGTTTAATGAGGACCATACTGGTAATCCAGACTACTGGATCAGAGAAGCTTGAAAAGAATAAGACTTTGGGATTTTCCTTTCAAGCTGTGCTGATATTTATTTGGTTGCATTTGGAGGAGGGATGTGCTGGCCAGGAGTTACAGGATGAGCAGGAATTGATCACAAGTGCAAATTAGTTTTGGTAACATGTCAGTGCTTTGATTTAATGTTAAAAAGTGTGAAAAATATATATTTTACCCTTCTGCATTGATACTTTTATGATTAAAGTTCAAGTTGTCCACATCCCCCTGCTCTGCAGAACCTACACGTATTACCTTACTTTTTGTGCTAAGATTATTTGTGTCTTCTTGAAGCACTGATGCATAGCAGAGTGAGTACCATACTGGGATCTGTAACCATTCTCTAGTTCCAGGCTACATAGCATTATCACATTTCGCTGCGAGTAACCTAATGATGCAACAGCTAGAATCACTAAAATATTGACACTGTTAGGGTTCAGCCTTAAACAGCAGGTAAACTGATTTCACATCCACTTAGAGGAAATAAATCCTGAACTGGTTTAATTCAACAGAACCATTAAAAGTTTAACTTTGTGTCATCTTGTTTTGTTGTTGTTTGTCCCAGCTGTTTTAAGGTAATTCTCAGCAAACTGTAAAGTATATTAGCCCATATAATTCAGTCTAAATCAGAACATTATTAAATGCAAATTTAAGCAGGCCAATAAACATCTAATCTTCCATCTTTGACTTTATTATTATTCATTAGTTTAATTTCCTTGAACATACATTTCAAGACACCTGCTCTTTGTTTTACTTTGCACGTGTCAGTTACATATTTTTCAACAGAGCTAATTTAAAGAACTAAAACCAAGCAAATGATCTCAAAACCAGATAAGATACTAAGTATTGCTTGATGGAAGCTGAACAATAGGGCATGATGAACACTGGCCCAAGCATAAGGCACGGCAGCAGCAGTGTCATGCTGCGGAGCTGGTTTCTGCAGTGGACTGAGCTGGATTTAACTAGGAGAGTTCCTCCACTGAATCTTGGCAGAGCAGAGGGACACAGGCACAAAGTCCTGTCCATTAGCCTAACCAAAAACTAGAGTAGCACTTGTAACCATGGCAACTATTAACAAGACCCCCGGTTTTTTTTTACATTTTATCTCTCCTAGATGTACAGCACTTTGATCAACATGTTGTTCTTAAATGTGCTTAGAAATAAAGTTGACTTGACATGAATGGCAACAGTCTCAAAATGAATCAGTAATGCAAATATGAGAACACATTGAACACACACTTATTCCATGTCTTATTATAGGACAGTAATGTACAGTATATGTCAGACGAGGTGAATACTTGGTGTAAGTTTTTTGAACACGTGTAAACACAGACTTACTTTTCAACAATGGAAGATTATTTTTACAAGTAGGTAGTAGGCAAATCTAATATTCATTTAATTAATGTCACAGCTCGGCAGAGTTTGTCTGAACGGGTCAAAAATATGTCTAAACGTGTCAGTTCATATATTAAATCTGAGGAAGAGTCACCTTACTTTAAGTTATTATATGATCAGGCAGTTATGACAGTAGCCAGTGACACACAAACAGCAATTCATGACAAAAATATCTACTTACAGACGTATTGCAGCCAACAACATGAAATCTGCATGGTGTTTTAAATTTACTGCAGAACTTAATATGGTCCACATACTGCAAAACAAAACAAAAAAATGAAAGAAGCCAATGATGTAGAGAATATGTTGTAGAATTTGCTCCCTAGCTAAATGGTGAATGAGATCAATCTTACAGATTAATGTGAAATCACTTAAATATCTGAGATACCTTTTCTCTGGGGATCTTTTTCTTTGCACAGCCCTCACAGATCATTGGGTACTTTGGACAGATCTCATCGTGAGCCTAAAAAAAAAAAAGAAAAAAACATGTTCACAATCAAAGAATTTTTTATTGAAAACTCTCTGTGATATAGCTGAAGGACTTGTTGAAGGTCAAACTGAGCATCAGCATGAGGAAGAAAGGATTTAAGAGGCTTCTTTGAACATAACATGGTTGTTGGTCTGAGTATTTGTATTTACTGGGATTTCCACACACAAGCATCTCCAGGGTTTACAGAGAATGGTCTGAAAAAGAGAAAATATCTAGTGAGCAGCAGTTGTCTGGACCAGAATGTCTTGCTGATGTCAGAGGTCAGAGGAGAATGGACAGACTGGTTGAAGATGATAGACAGGCAACAAGAAGTTAAAGCACTGGTTCCAACCAAGGTCTGCAGAACAGCATCTCTGAACACACAACACGTCCAACCTTGAAGCTACAACTGTTGGGTCTCCATTTCAGCTCCACATTCAGATGGTAGGGTCAGAATTTGGTGAGAACAATATGAAAGCGTGAATCCATCCTGACTTGTATCAACGGTTCAATCTGCTCCTGCTGGGGGTGTAATAGTGTCACACTTTAGGCGCCTTAGTACCAACATGGCCTGGTTTAACCACCACAGTGTAGCATCTTCTGACGGCTACTTCCAGCAGGAAAACGCACCATACCACAAAGCTCAGATAGTCTCCAACTGCTTTCTTGAACATCACAATAGCTGCATTTACATGGAGTACTTATGATGCTGTCAAGAAGGGAGGTTTAAACCTTTTCAAGATCGATCGAATCCAACACCTTGTTGAACAAATGACACCAAGAATTACAAGCAATGTAGACTAAAAATGTGGCCATTGACATATTATCTGTCATTTAATATCTGGAGACCCGTCTAGGCTGCTTGAATAAGACTGAGGTGTTTTATTCAAGCTGTAAGGTCTAACGACCTGCATAAGAGACTTTTAACCTGTGGGTTTTAACTCCAAACAACATTAACAACCAATACTTTGTTTATGTGAGTCATGTATAGGTTACACATATAACATAAAATATGCCAAGCTACATATTAGACATTCATGCCCGTTTGTGCATATACAGACAGATGTACTATGACTAGATTACTACAACATGGAGGAACCCTTGATTTTTCCAGGGGATATTCTACATTTTTATGTTTCTTATTTCCCATTAAAGAGATCGTCATGAAAGTCACAGTCTAAATATGTATATGATGCTGATGTGTTGCAATTTGACAATTATACCTCAGAGGAAAATGACAATGTCATATTCGAAATGTGAAGCCAGAGTGTTGATGTGGGTACACGTTGACATGTCAGCATTTCCTGTAAATCCCTGATTTGTTTTTCATTGAAGTGTATTGTTGCAGCCTTAATACACACATGCAACATGGTACGAGTTGGATGATTATATCAGAAACCTAACCTTGATGTTCTTTAACAGGAACGGCTCCTTGCAGTATTTGCAGTTGAGCGTCCTCTCTGGACACTCCCTCTCGTTGTGGCGCTCCTGTTCATTGGCTCTCATCAGCTCTTTACACGAAGGACACATTATGATCATGAAGTCACAGTTCCCCTCATGGCTGGCCTGCCCGTCACAAACACAAAACACTTTGTGTTTACATTTCTGATTACTGAACAATTGACTCACCGTTAAACGTCACAAGCGGTTTTTAACAACAACATCAAAACTGTCTGAGACCATATAGCTGCAGCCTGGAGCAGAGTTCAGCTCTGAATAAGATGACTGTTGATGTGTATTGTATTGTGTATTTAAAGGCTAAATAATTAGAATTTTTTCAGTAAAAATAAATTAAAATGTTCTCATTTGTTGCGAGAGATAAAAGGAAGCTTCCCTGTAAACAATCTGTCTCTCTACATCAACAATGTCTTTGTCAAGCTTTTCTCCTTTCAAAATAAGAGTTATGTGACCAGAAAAACTTCGGTGCACTGTGTTGCTCTTTCCTACTTCCTGGTTCCTTAACCAATCATATGCGACTCCCCAAAGTTGCCAAATAACAGCGCAGTATTTGGTTTTTTATGTCGCCAAAAGAACCTGCAGGTATTATGTTTTGGCAAAGTGAATAGTGTGTTTGTCCTTAAAAATGAAATTACTATCAAATTATTTTATTAAGTGATACTAAGTGAAAACAGCTGCTGCGTGGCACTAGTTAGTTAATGTAGCTTTTGTTTACACTCTTTTATGCTAACGTAATTTAGTACGTGAAATTAGCGCTAGCATTGCAAAGCATAGCAACTTACTGTGTGTGAATCATCTTCGCTTGTTATCATGATGTTTGCAGGTGCTATATTCTCCGTCCTGTAAACTGTATATAAAAGAGTTGTCCTCTCACCAACCGGCAACCTGCGCAAAACTCTCCGATGGGGAGGAGGAAGAACGCTCTCTGTGTTTTTCTCTTTCGACTGCAGTACTGATTTGAAACACTAGGTGGCAATGCTACTTATTTTGCCTTAAAACATCTCACTTGTGCCCCTCAATGACACATGGGACATGTACAGTTATCACCTCTTTAATTGGTCCAAAGACGTACACTGGAGATTTGAAGAGATGTTACCATCAAGGTGGCATCCTTTCCCAAGAGGACAATGTCCGACCTGATGGAGCTCGACAGTCCAAAAGTGTCTCCTGTTAAAACTGTATGGAACATTATACCCCTGACTCCCATCTGTGGTTGTCATAACTGAATGTTTCTTCCAGCAAGTTGCTTCAGTCTGTTTTCGAGCTATTAATTTTTTTTTAGCTAGCATTTGTTCATTTGTTCTATTTTCCTATAAGTTTGATTTCCTGTCTCCTCCGTGTGCCCTGCAAACACAATCAGCGGTTTGGCAGAAAGTCCCTGTATTTCTGTTACATTTCTGTTTTATTGTTTGGCTCTGGTTTATTGCGGTGGTGGTGTTTGTTTACGTTGGAATGGCACACGTGACCTATTTTTCCCTCGACCATTGGTGGCTGTGTTGAGGGAAGTGCAAAAAGGCGTGGAGGTGACAATGCACGGGGTGTTTGGGTGATAGGCGGTCACACGGTTTTACCGCTCCGCTGTGGCTTGTCATTGCTACTCGTCATTCATTTATGTATTGCAGTCATTTATTAAATGGGAACACACCCCAAACCTATTTTTCTGTCTGGACATTAATTAACTAAAGCGCGTTATGACCAGGATCTCCCACACCCAGAGCGTCTAAAGGATGGAACTAAATAGTCGCTACAACACAAATAGTTAATGTTGCAAACCTGTATACGTTTTCTTGCTCATCAGCTCTGGATGCTCCTAAAGACCTGACTGTAGCAGAGGTGACAGAGACCACCATGATGCTGGAGTGGAAACGCCCCCTGGCCAAGGTTGACTCCTACAGACTGGTCTACGTTTCAGCTGATGGTCACAGGGCCGAAGACGTGGTGCAAGGTAGCTCTGAATCTCACACCCTGAGGAGCCTTACACCCGGCATGCTGTACACCATCAGCGTCACTGCAGAGAGGGGCCGCAGAACCAGCGTACCTGCTACTATCTCAGCACCCACAGGTTAGTCCTGCCCAGAACACACTTCAAAATATTTCCAACCAGAGCCAGATCCAGAGAGCACATGAAAGATGAAGCAGTAGTTTTCTAGTTGTGCTGCTGGTGTTTGGTGATTACACTATTCCTGACTCCTTTCTGACTCCTACAACCCAAAAAGCATCAACTTCTCTCCTGTAAAGCTGAAAGCATTTTTTCCATTACTTGTTAAAGTGTTATATCACACCGTCTGATGAGTGTGCTGTTAGATCTTTGGAAAGCAATTCCATAACTTCATAGTTATTTGTCATAATTTTGTCCAATCCGCTTTCAAGTGTTATTTTCCAGCTTCAAACACATCAGAATACGATCATTTCTAGCTCCAGAAAGCCTGAGATGACCAGACCAAATGGGTGAAGCCACAGCTGCTCCATTCATCTTTTAGTTGTTTTCAGGTTTCTCTGGTTAGAATATAAGAGAAAAGAAAATGGAAAAATACTTCAGTCATTGACTGCATCTTGAGTCATCATGTCTGCGCTATTCTCTGCTAACCTCCACCAGAGTTAGTGGATAACAGTAAATAATCTCTTTCAATTTTCCTTCTCTAATGCACGAGTGTGTTCTTGTGCTTTACTTCTGGAAAAAAAAACAACTCCATGTCAACATTTTAAGAAAATAAACCATTTGTGATTGTTAAAAAGTAATCAGACAAGCTAAACTCCTCATGTTCATTCCTTTTTAACCATATTAAACTACCTAATGCAGCGTTCTCTTCCAGAAGCGTTCATTAGTTTCTATTGTTCAAAGCAAGAGAAGCACCAAAAAATGACTTGAAGCTCATCATTGTCCTGAGGAAAGAATCCCAGCGTTTTTAATAATTAGCTTCTGGTTTAAATTAATTGGTTAAATCAAAATTCCAAATACAAGCAAGCAGTTGTGATTTGCATTGTTACTTCACAGCAACAAGGTTGTCTGCTTCTTTTCACTGTCCAAAAGATCTGCACATTGGGTTAAGTATTGATTTTAAATTGACAGTAAATGTTAGCATACATAACTGTTTATCTCTGTGATGGGCTGTCCGGGGTGTATCCTACCTCTGGTCCAAGTACAACAAATATAGGCTCCAACCCACTTGTCAGATGAAGAAAATGAAGTAGATTTAGACCACTGATGGTTGGATTATTGGTTGTGAATACTTAAAAGGTTCAATTATATGTAACACATGTTTTAGTGTTTTGTTTCAAAGAAAATCTCTCATCCAAGTCCAGAACTGCTGCAGCACTCAGATGTCCTGGCTTGCAGCCATAACCTCTGAGTTCCACATGAGGTAGAAGCGTTGCTATGGTGGAGGCGTCCCTAAGGTGAAAGCAGGACATAGCGGTTATGCAGAGCTTCCCTCTGGCAGCCTGTCCCACCAGGAACATTTCAGAGAGCATCTCTGACTGGATTCTCCAGTTAACTGGATCTCACAAGGATGGCAACATTGCTTTAACAATGAACTAGCAAAAGGTTTTTTGGCCAGTCCGATTCGTGTCTCACATGCTTTATAGTAGGGATGTGCAGTGTCGTGCAAAATGTTGTGACCTTCCACCTCCATGATAAACGTCTCGTCATCCATGGTGACAAGTATCAGGTGAGACCCTCTCTCAGCTGATGGCATGGTGCCTGTGCCACCAGTGATGACGTAATGTTGACGATTCACAGTAAAATGCAATCCAAAGTCAGCACAGTGTTTTATTTTTTAAACCAGCCAGATCCAATTTGCTTTTCATCGACTGACTTCCTGCCTAAACGACCCACTGACGAAGTTTCCGAGCATAAAACAGAACAGCTGTGTATTTTGGGGGAAGTGGAGAGAAACGCTGAACGACAGGCCTGATGGGAACACCGGTGAGAGTTATGGCTATCAGCCACAAAGCCGTAAAAGAGCTGCTCGGTTTAGCTTTTTGTCATGCTTGCGTAGGAACCTTGCATCAGTCTACGACATCCACATGGCAATCAAGTGTTGATTGTAAAAGGAAATATAGGAAGAATTCATCCATTCTTGTTTAGAGACGAAGCCAGATGAAGAGAGACCAGCAGATGTTTCTGAGGAGTAGTTAGAAAACCTCTATACTGTGTCAAACTTTGCACTGACTTGAGTCACTCTAATTAGAGTCACACTTTTTAAGGAATAGTGATGGGGATCTTAATGTTGAGAGTTGGCTGGAAAAATATCCAAGTACCCAGAATCTGTACTTCCCTGTTTCCATGAGGTTTCTTGCTGGTAGTACACGGTTAAAGGAGATGTTCACATAAACCCTCTTTCTTTTTTTTATTATTCTCCGCTGCTGCAGCCAAACCGAGGCAGTGAATTGAATTCATTGTTCCCGTCTCAATGTAAGTCACTGTGTCTCCGTCCCCCAAGGTTCATTTATAAAAAGATGTGTGTGTTTTTCTTTTTCCTATTTTCCCCCAACTAAAACAAGAACAGATAAATAAAGCAACTGTATTTTCATGCTGTCAAAGAGCCTCAAAGCCAAAATATGCCTCAAGTAAATCACCTAGTTATGCAACGGGTGCCCGTTAAATTCACGGTTGGAGGCAGAAATCGATACTGTTGGATGGAAAGGTGAGTTACTGTCTTTTGTTTCAAATGCTTAAGTTCCCAAGAAAAACGGATTCTGATTTGTGAGTGTATGTATGTTTGTTTTCATACAGAAAGTCATCACATAAAGAAGAACACAACAATTACTGAGTGGGTTCTCTGCTTATGTATGTGGTCATGTGTGTTACATGTATGACAGACTGAACAGGGTGGACCTTTGTGTGTGTGTGTGTGTGTGTGTGTGTGTGCTGGTGGCTGCAGGGGCTGGGTGATTGTATGGACATGTGTGCGCCCTGCACAGTGTTTATTCATGTGATATTTGTTGGCGTGAGACTGGCTCCCCTCTGGCTTTGTGTGATTTGACCACCATGAACTGTGGGTCTGTCAGATAAAAGGCCACATGCTGAGAGTCGTGTTAAAACTTTGTCTTCAAAATCAGCTACCCTCTAATCCACAGGCCTGGCTGGTTATCATCTCCAGACATGGAACGCTGACATGGATGACAATCATCTTAAAGGAGCGAGTGAAGGGGGGGAAGGGAGGGGTGGGTTAAGGAGGTTGACAGTAATAAAAGAAAGAGGTTGACATTAAGGGTTTAAGAAGAGCCCTTGAAGTAACCGGCTAACAGAGCGACACACTGATACACAACTGATATAACATCATATTGTGATCAAACTTGTACTTTACACCCATATCAGACAGAAACAGGGGATGAGAGGGCTAAAAAAAGAGGTAAATTTAGCATAAATATAAGCAGAATGACTAATTGTTTGGCTTTTATAATATAATTATAAATAACGCAACAAATCAGACATGGAAGCAAACATGTTATTTTTCCAATTTCAGTTCCCAGTCTTCCTGTTTTTGTCTGTTTTGTAGTTAGCACAGATACCTCCAATGCATCTTTCATTCCCTCCTTTTCCATACTCGCTTTTTCCTATTCAGGGTCCCAGTGGGACTGGTGCTTATTCCAGCTGATATCATGGAAGAGGCGAGGTACACCCTGAACAGGTCGTCACTCCATCACAACTACACAAACATCCATGCTCACAAGCATGCTCACACTCGCTCCTTGCTCCGGGGGCTCTATGTCTATTATTAAAATACTTTTAATTTAGTATTTCTATATCACAAGATAATGTTTACCATACCCAACTTTTTAGTTTTTTTTCATCAGCACAACCCCACCTATTTGGTCTGACCAGTCTTATCAGTGACAAAATGACTATATTCTGAAAGAAATGTTACACCTGCTCATCCATTCCACTTTACTCACGTATTATTAGTTCATATCTTCAGGTTTTTCTCAGTGTCAAAAAAAAACTGGGAGAGTTACAAGTCTGCACTGTTGAGTGACGCTGACACCAGGGCTCCAGGTGACTTAGTCTTGTTGCTATGGCAATTTTGTATTGAAGGTGATCTTAGGCCAAGGGTGTCCAGCTCCGGTCTACAAGGGCCACAATCCTGCAGGTTTTTGATGTTTCCCTTCTTCAACACATCTGACTCACATTAATGAGTCATTGTGTAGAATTTAAGAGGCTGTTGAATCCATTTAATTTGAGTCAGGTGTGTTGAAGCAGGAAAACATTGAACACCTTCAGGACAGCCACCCTTAGGAACCGATGTTGGTCAGCTTTGTTAAAACTGCAGGTCTTAATACTCATGTCTTGTTCTTTGTTGAGGTCTGATTGCATTGTTTACATTATTATTTAAATGTGACTGCCGTCAGACTTCACTTTATGACCCTGAAGTGACCGGCATGTGCAGACAAAGACATATAACACGTATTTATGGAGGTAAATAAGGATGCTACACATGTTAGCGCATGTGTTTTAAGCTGCTGTTCAAAGCCACAACATTTTTGGTACAGTATTGTTTTGTCCATTGTTTACATTCAATCTTGGTACAGAATTGTATAATTTGTCTAACTTTAATGATGTGAAAGTCAGATTAAATGTGACATGAACGTTCAGATTGAGGTCGCAGTGTGAAGGTTCCCTTTGACCCCCAAGGACTAGGGTCAAGTTAACATATTTATAGACTGTGGGTGAAAACTGGAGTACAAAGAAAGAAATCACAAACTCCAATTTCAAAGGCCCTAAAGGGGCTTCCAAACAGGAACCTTTCTGGTGTGAGGTGACGGTGTTAATCACAACACTACTGTGCAACTCTTTCCAGTGAATCATATATTGCTTAAAATGACATAGTTATAAGTCTAGAATAAAATTGCTTAGGAAGGATAGTCCTGTTATCCCTGTGCCTACCACCTATTATTCAGAGTAAAATATTGCCAAGGATGCATATAATGTAATATTAAGCAGCATTATGACCATTAGCTGGGATGGATAGATGGTATGGATCAGGAATCGAATTACAGCATACAGTCACTTTCAGAAACACTGCACTTCAAGTGAGTTAGAATCTAACTCACTGATTATATGTCAGTGTTCTTCTTTGTGTCTTCTCGTACATATGTGAAGATCTCTTTTAAAACAGCTGATGCCAGCTGTTGTAAAAGCTGTTTATCATGTGATTGAAAGTGCATGAGCAAAGAAAACAAAGAACAGCATGAAAAAGCAAGATTATTGTCCTGCATGTGATGACACAATCTGTGCTGCAGCAGCTGAAGGTGTACATGCAGAAAACAGAGCATGCATCAAATGGTAGATATCCACAAGACTAAGTGATATCTTAGGGGAGCATTTGATTTTGTCATGTCACACATCTTCAACTGCCTGAGCTGCTTCTGAAGACTTTCTCTGCTTCAAACGAAAAAAGGAAACTCTTATTACAGATTTATTAAAGAATTGATAAATCACAAACTCATCACACACATCACTCATCGCTTGTCCATGTGAGGTCTCATAATCAATAGACATCTTCCAGCAAACCTCCCTTACATCCCATCACACCGTTAATGTGCAGCATCCCGTTTATTCTGTGTGCCACACAGTGAAAAGAGGATAGTGGGAGGAAGCCTTAATGTTTACTTTTGCCATCTATCTCTTTCTCTTTTGGAGACTGCTCTCTGAATGCTTACATATATAATAGTCTCCAATTACAGGCTGCTGCATGTGGCTCTGCATGGCTTCCCCACAGGTTTGATGTGGGCACCGTACTCCTGCCGCACCAGGCGGGCTGCGCTGCGCCTTCAAATGTTAATGGATCGTTCACAGCCATTAATGGGCCCAAGCTGAATCAGCATGTCTGCCTGCTGCTTTTTATCATTATGTCTTCCCACTTATATGCTCATATAGGGTAGACGACTATAGCTACATATAGATAATGAGCCTTTATGTTCCCTCTGGTCTTTACGGAATATTCAACTCTAGACTTTTTTTTTTTTTTGTCCGCAGGTCTTTTATGTAATTTGAAAAATCTTGTGAATCTCAGTCTGTTAGGTTTGATCATTATTTGGAGCTAATTCTGGGTTTTATAATAGCTCATATTTGCATTCTTCTCCAGCTGCATCAGGTCTGAAACTCGGTCTAACCTCTTATGTTCACTTTGTATGATGTTGATATGTTTGTCATCACCCAGAAGAGGCGAAGCCTGTGCTGAGTAATGTCACCGTCAGCGATGTGTCATGGGAGAGCTTCCTCCTGTCCTGGTCTGCCGAGGACGGGGCTTTCGTTGCCTTTCTGATTGAGGTTACCGATGCAGAGACGGGTGCTGAGTGGCAGAACCACACGGTGCCCGCCGATGCTCGCAGCCTCCCCATCTCTGGCCTCTCCCCCAGCACCTGGTACAGGGCCAATGTGTATGGGGTGTACAGTGGGGGCCTCTTAGACCCTGTCTTTGCAGACACCATCACAGGTATCAATGCCGTCAACACTGGGTTTTCATCCTGTTTGTTCTGTCTTCTTCTTCTTCTTCTGCTGCTGCTGCATTCACTGACTTTGTGGCTTCAATGGTCACATGTCTACCCAGCTGTGGTGTGGTTGTCCAGCTGTGTCTTTACATTTTTAAAGAACATACTGTATTTTAAAGAGTGATGTGGTAAAATTGAAATGGTAAGAAACTTGTCATATTTAAGTAGCAAATATTTTAGAGGCACATTTTTAGAAAGAAAAGTTTTATTTAAACACAATCTACCTTTAAGCTGCTTTAAGCATAGTTCATAATTCAAATTGTTAACTAAGTTCACAGTTCTAAAAATGAACTAGTTCATAGTTCTTTTTTCCTAATATGTTGCTGCAAACCTTTATATAACACTGGCATTTTCCTGTTGTTGCCACCCATTCGGTCCACACTTGTAGCCAGCTGCAGCTTTCACTCCTACGGTATAAAAACATGAGGAAAAACTTGCCTGAATGGTCTTTTTTAATGAGGAATTTTTAAACTATCTGAGGTAGGAACCAGGCTGAGGTAGGAAACAAAGGATGTACCTCAAAGTGCAAAACATTTAAACATTATCTTTTCATTAAGTCACTTTTCAATTTTTTGAGAATGTATTTTCTTTTTCTTGTTTGTCAAGAGAAGAGTCCTAAAACCTGGGTCTTAAAAGTGCAACATTCAGCCCAAAAAAAGTAACAAACATGCAAGACAATATGTTTTGCATTTCTCAAGTGTATGAAAGTTGAGGGTTCCTTTTTCCTCAAAGGCTGCAGGTATCCGACAACATACTGGTAAGGTTAAATATAAGGTTTTCCAGCTGCGGCTGGAGATGAAGACAACGGAGCTGCTGCTACTGAACGCCGTTAATAGGTTTGGGCTGGTAGAGGATCTGCTTTAGCACGCCGTTGCCAAGTCCAGGGCTCCAGACTAACTTTTTTTAGGAGGAGCACACTTAAAGTTTTAGGAGTGCAAGCAGAACATTCAGGGGCGTGCACTGAAATCGCCTTGCATAGCAAATATTCACATTTCCTCTTATTTTCACTGTATGAGTAATAAATACTTAAAAATAAATTCAGAAATTACAATGTTTACAATTCACATTTTTTTGTGCAGCAGTTGACATAAAAAAAAAAACAAGTAGACATAGAACTTGTCAAATCAGATTTGATTTGAAATTCTCTTTGTAGTCAAAGCAGAATGGCAACCATATTACCATCATCCCCCTTAAGGCATGGTATGACTTGTCCATGTAGTTCCTGGCAATAAACAGCTTCGGGGACTGATACTCCTCTCCAGCCACTGTTACCAGCTGCTCAGTAAGAAAAGCAGCCACTGGCTGTCCTAGAAGTTACTTATTAGCATAACAGGCTAATACATATAGTTGTAATAGATGCTGCCATAAAGAGGGGTGTCGTGGGAAAGGCAAAAATTGATAAAAAGACAAACCAAAATGTTTAGAACAGCATAAATAAATAAATATCTAAATAAATGAATAAATAAAATAATAATTCTGTCAATTTTTTCTTTATTTTTGTAGTTCAGTTTTTCTAAGTGTATTTTCTTTTTTAATTAGGAGTCTGGAGCATGTCTCAACGCTTAACTTTTTTCATCCAGCAGCAGCTTTTTACATTTAATTTTCAGCCTGGTGATGAAACAGAGGTGAACGTTGTCTACTCTGAATAAAGCTGGGAGCTGCGCTGATGTGTGAGCCTCGTATAAAGGCGGATTTATGCTTGTGCGGCGTCTGCGTGCAGCCGGCTACGACGTAGCTGATGCTGGTGAGTTTGCTTTCGCACTCGTTTGTGGAAGAAAATGAATAAATAATTCGATCAGCCTCTCATCAACTTGATCCTCTGGTTATTGTTTTTAGAAAGGTGGTTACCACACAAACTCAGCCAAGATCCAGATATCTGGCAACACGTGATCCTAAACTGATCAATCACAAGGGGGAACCTCCGTGTAACCGTCTGCGTAGCAGGGGTCCACGTCAGGTCTGGAAGAGGTGCGCGTCGAGCCTCTTTGGAGCTACACCGAACCTACTGCGGTTACGTGGACGCAGACGCCACACAAGCATAAATCCACCTTAAGTGCTTTTGGACAGGGGAGGGGTCTGCGCAGTACCCGGTCCGAATTGGGAAGAGTAAACTACATTCATTCACTAGTCACTCGGTTGCTAGAGGGATCTGAAAATTCGCTAAATATAGCGACAATGTCGCTAAGTTGGCAACACTGAGGAATAATTAATTCCCCCAAGACCCGTCGCTTTTCACACATAAGTCAATCAGTCACAGTAGTCGTTCGTCCCCACGCACATTGGCTGTCGTCTTCATTGTTGGTGTTCGTCTCCTTTTCTAGTATTGAAGTTAGTTTGAGTCGGCAAACCTGCAGCTAATTTGCACATTACTGTAAACTACTGGGCTGAAGAAGGGAGCAGAAGTTTGTTAGTGACAAAATAAATTCAATTATAACTACTACAAGAAAAAGACTGGCAAATCTATTGGTCGCTATTGCGCAGAGTAGATAAAAAATTCACTCGCACTTTCTCACATTTTAGTCGCAAAATGCAACCATTTGGTCGCAGTCTGGAGCCCTGAAGTCTTTGGATTGTTTTTAGTGACATTTAGTTCACATACCTTGGAGGGCTGGCAGGGGGCTTTATTTCTGTATGCAGTTTCAGGTTTGCTGTTGACGTTGATTTCTGGAGTTGCTTCTAGACACCCGGCGGAAAAGGTTTGCACAAAAAGTCAAGATTTAGCCATCAACAATATAAGGCTACACAAAGAGAAATAATCATCCAATTCTTTTTCAACATTTGTAAATCCAAAAAAAAAGCATCTTTGAAAAAAAGTTTAAATTTGTCATAAACATTGTCTAAAATAAAACCACAGGTACCTCGCCACAGGTGACTGGTGTGTTCGCAAGACCAAAAAAGGTGAGAGACTGTTTCTGGATGAGCATTGCAGAAAGGGCAGGTGATATTAATGTTCTTTTTTATACCTAATCAGAAATGATTTCACTGGGTAACAGACTCCATGCACAATCTAAATCCCCAAATAACATCCCTTCATTGGCCATCTATCATGCACGTATCTGCTCCTTTAATGTGGGAGATTGTGAAATGGGCTAATGTCTGCAGCAAGGCTCTCACAAAACCCATTCGATCTACATTAGTTCAGGCGTGGATCTGAGCTTGAGCCACCTTTAAGCTGTCAGTCTGCTTGTTGTTATGAGTCCACGCTGAAACAACTACTAGTCTGTTTATGTGACCAGGCAGAAACACATCAAATAAGAGGTCAGTGTGTTGCTAAACTAGCACAATAGGTGCCCTGGTTTCCCCTCCCACATCGCTAACCACAGTCATTTTCAGTCATTAACATGCTGTAAATCAGAGTATGGGGCTAATTAAAGGGCTGTAAGTAGTGGCACAAAAATCTGCCAATAATTTTGTTTAATACAGCGTTCACATTAATCATATCTGCGAGACACCTAACAGCTTCATCACCTCAAGAAACCTTTAAAGGCCCCACACAACCAATTGCAAGTTTGTTGACATTTTTTCCATGTCAGCCTTTATTCCAACATTATCATTGAGAATTTCACTGATGAAGATCAGTCAAGTGGAAGAAAGATGGGGCAACTGATGGAGAGAGAAAAAAAACCCTAAGGGGCTTTTGTCACTTTGTGTGAGGCCTCTCTTCTGTATGCATCCCCAGTTCCCTCAAGCCTGGACCACTCTTCATTCTCATGCTGCCATTGCCCCTGGGCTCTTGTGCTAGGGTGCCAGGGGCTTCTGGGGCCGTGTAGAATATGGCATGCGCTCAACACGGCCCATTGTCTGCATGCTAATGGTGTGGTGAAACCATCTTAACATTTTTCATTAGCATCACTTAATCCATAAAACATTCCCACTTGTGAATACAACCACTGACTAATTTGATTGCATTATGCACGCTGGTTATCATTGGTCTGCCGGGGAAAGGCGTCCAAGTGAAAGTAACACCCTCCACTGAAGAGGAAGTAAGGAAACGTTTGAGCAACAGTGAGGGAGTTTCATACCAGGAATGATTAGAACCACAAAGAGATGTGGACAGTGTCTAGAACAAGCTCTGCTCAGCTGCAATTCATATCACCACAAACTGCTCTCTAAAAGTTATCGGAAGAGACTGGAAGCAGCCCTGGGTTGTACTTCCAGAACTCTTTTATAGCAGGTTAGCTGGCTCGCCACATACCTCCTCCAATAACAGACCCCTTTTTGTAAGCAGGGATTGTGTTCTCTCAGGTCTGGAGAGAGGTGGGGGTAGTAGTGTAGAAGAGGTGGTGTTGGGAGGGTAAAATCAGTAGCAAGCTAGCACATGTTAGCTGATGGATGTGGCCCTCCCTCTCTTCCGCTGACCAGTTAAAGCCGCTCGGTGGCTAATGAAGAGTGACAGCTCCCTGGGATTTGTCTGCTGTGCTTCTCATTTCCACCGCTTCTTCTCACAACAAATGCCTCACGCTTTTTCCCTCACAATAAAAAAGGGGTTTCAGGCTAGTTCAAGGACCCCTGAGACCCTCACATTTGGTGTAGTGTTTTAATGAGCAGTGGTGCTGGGCTTTATTGAGCCTTTCCTGAGCCCACTTATATCTGCTTCTATCCAGACTGCTATAAAAGCTCTGTCCAGTCCATGTTTCCATCTGTCTGCTGCTGGACGTTTTTCTGGATAATTAGTTGCAGAGGACTCATCCTCTGAAGAAACACAGCTTTTTCTCTAACAGCTATAGACTCCTGCTGTCTCTCAGCCTTTCTTTCGATCACTTCCATGATTAGATACTACTAATGATTGCTTAACTGCTAGATTTTATAGCACCACATGCATGCACTCATATATATACAACACATGGTAGGATGTCTACACTGCACCTTGCAGTATGAGGACTATGAACCAGCTGTTTGACAAAACCTCTTTGATGTGCCTAGTTTTTTTTTCCGTCTTAGTGAATCAAGTTCAACCATATTAATATTTAATAATTTAGATTATTTAAAATGGTAAAATTAATTCAATCTAGTTAAACTTTAAATAGCCTAATTTAATGCATTAGCTAAATGAATTTAAATAGCTTTAGTATTATATTAAAGTAGAAATTCTCCATTGACTGTCTCCACTGACTAACGGCAACCTGTTCTGGTAAAGCTGATCTACGGTAAGAAAAAAGAAAAAATTAACCATATAAAAAGCTATCAAATAAACATAAAAAAGAAAAGTGCAGATTATTATTATCCACACTAGTGAAAGATTAAAGTTGTTGCTTGTGCTAGAAGCATGTCAATTTTTTGCTAGCTACCTCTTCCATCCATTTGTGTTGTAAATTTAGCATTCATCTTATAATTAGTGAGACTGAAGTTTGTAATATATAAATATTTGTTGCCTCTAACATGACATCCAAAGTAAAAAAAAATAAAAATGCAAACAGCCAAGTAAACTAAGTCACGTTAATGTGGAGCTGGGTTGGTTAGCATTAATCTCTCTATCTTACACGATCAGCCTTACATTATAAGTTCTAAAGGTTTTCCTAACTTTCCTTCAGTGGCATTAAATTTAAGCTTCGCAGAGGTGTCCTGATGATTTGTTTGGTGTTTAGGATTTTGTATTTTGTTTTTATTTAGGGTTGCGTATAAAAATGAGTAGTCTGTGTCTTACAGACAGCTGCCAGACTGCTCTCAGTTTGAAGAATCAGAAACGGACTCTGTCTAGTCAAACTAAAAACTATTCAGTGACTCAGATGGTAGAGCGGGTCATCCAATGACCGGAAGGTTGGCCTTGTATATCCCTCAGTCAACCTCTTGTTGTGTCCTTGGGCAAGACACTTCACTTTCCTTGCCTTCAGTGTCGGCATTGATGGTGTATGAAAGTGATGTTGGTCATAGTTGGTGCGGATTGGCTGCCACGTTTCTGTCAGCCAGCCCAGGGGATCTGTGGCTACATGTGTAGCTTACCATCACTAAGGATGAATGAGGAGTGAATAAATAATGCATTTTAAAGCCTTGAGAAGTGCTACATAAATCAAATTATTATTATTATTATTATTATTATTATTATTATTATTATTATTATTATTATTATTATTATTATTATTA
>JBAMHW010000012.1:29859818-29871264 GCA_037177495.1 Rhadinocentrus ornatus | reverse complement strand
TATATATAAGTTTTCTTTAAATTTCGTTTAACCTCAATGGTAGTAGTAGTTGAAAAGAAGTGAAGATGAAAAGTGGTACTGTGGGTAAAACAGTCGCTTTTGTAATTCTTGAAACATTCAATCATAGAAATAAATCTCTTTAATTTAGTGAGTTTCGATTTTAAATACTTATTTATATTTTAGCTGCTAGTTTGTAGTAGCAGTAGCAGTAGTAGTAGTTATCGTTTTACTGAATCTCTCAGTCAGGTGTTCTGTCAGTTTAGCATACATTGTCAGATCAGCATACGCATAGTGCTGACTGTACCCCTAACCCTAACCCGCATGCGCATAAACGTAACGTATGCTGCTCTGATGGGTATGCTAAACTGACAGAACACCGGCTTCCTGTGACTTCGGTGATCTTCGTCCACTCGGCTTTTATCGGGTTCACGTCCATTCCCTGCTGCAGACTTCCTGGTTGACCCAGCTGGAAGAAAACGTTGGGACTTTCCGGACTGTGACCGATCGTCTCTTGTCGGTCCCCGAGAGTCTTGGACGTGGTGAAGGATTAAAAAACTGGCGTCGGCTGTGGTGATACGGAAAGTTTGGTCCTGCAGGCTGGTGAAGTTTCTCGGCGCCTCACTTGTTTTGTTTCTGCTCGCTCAGCTTCTTCTGAGCACACTTCTGGGACACAGGACGGAGCCGAGACCGCTTCCTGTAGAGGAGTATCGACTCATTTCCCCTCTCACGTACCATTACCTTATCAACCAGCCGGATGTGTGCAGGGACAGAAACCCGTTTCTGGTTCTCATGGTTCCCGTCGCCCCACAGGAGGCTGCAGCCAGGGAGGCCGTCAGGAGGACATGGGGCTCCGCCAGCAGTGACACCCTCACTCTATTCTATGCAGGACTTCCAGATGGAGGGGAGCTGTCACCCATCCAGGAGGCGCTGGAAAAGGAGAGTAAGCTGCATGCAGACATCATACAGATAAACTTCATGGATAATTACCAGAACCTGACCATTAAGACCATGATGATGATGAAATGGTTCGCAACCCACTGCCCAAACTCCTCCTATGCCATGAAGGTGGATGCTGACACCTTTGTAAATGTGTTCTACCTCGTCGAATGGCTGAGGAGCTCCCCCAGGTTGGGCTTCATTACCGGGTCAGTGATCCAAGATGGGAGCCCCAGGAGGGCCCCCAACAGCAAGTGGTATCTATCAGAGGAGCTTTACCCAGAGGACAGCTTCCCCCCTTATGTGTCTGGAGCTGGATACGTCTTCTCCTCTGACCTGGCAAGCAGGATCTCCTGGGCGTCCAGGTTTGTACGGATGATCCCTCTGGAGGACGTTTACGTGGGCTTGTGTCTACGTGTGCTGGGCGTCCGGCCGGTATACTCAAACAGTCTGCCATTCCTCAGGAACCTGTTTGTAATCCAAAAGCTGGAGTACGATAGGTGCACTTTTGCCCGGCGGGTTATCGTCAACAGGTTCAAGCCATCAGAGCTCCTGCATGTTTGGCAAGACTTCTCCACAAACCATGCTAGCTGCTGAAAGCATTTACCGTCTGTTTCACTGTGATTTATAATACAACTATTAGCCTACAACAGGAAAGAAAGCCATTCTAAATGCGTAATATATGATAATACATTAGATCTATAAATAATCAGGACATTTTGGGCATTACAGTCAAATATAATCCGGTGTTTCCTCTAATTATTTAGTAAGAGATTAAACATTCTCCAGATATAAAATGTTTTGTTTAAAGAAATTTAAGTTTTTGTAAAACTGAATGATAACAACACATGGTGTTTTAAGAGAAAATACTGAAAAGATGAATGAAAAATAACTAAAACTGACATGGGGCTGTGAGGAGACAGCTATACAAGCTAATCCTGAAGCAAAGATGCATTAAATTAATCCACATGTTCCACTTTCCGGTCATCACCCGTTGCCTTTAAGGATTTTAATTGTTAGGGCCTAAACTGGAGGATAAATAAAGTAATTTGACATTTTCATCATAAATTGTAAATTAAAAAAAAAACAAGTTTCTTAATGTGGAATAATTGAAAATTAAAGCCCTAAATATTGTTAATGATGGATTTATTATATTTCTATAAAATGAAACTATGTGGGAGGTTCTTGTTTTTTTTTTTTTTTTTCAAAGGTTCATTTGTAGCTTTTGGACTGTTGGATAAAATGTTGGAGGTTGTAATATGTAGTATTTTATTATCTTTATGAGGTCAGCACTGAAAAATTAATGATAAATCCAAAACAAAATTTAGTTGATTTAAAAGTACCTGATTATTTATCTTGTTAATGCAACTTTTAGTCACTAGTTTTTTACCCACTGCTACGTATTTCTCAAGAAAACTTTTTGCATTTCTTTATTTTATAGTAAATGGAAAAAATTGGGGTTTGGGGTTTTGAATATTAAGCAAACTATTGACAGTTCATCAGTCAGCTCATGATAATCCAGAGTTTTAAAGCTGCAGTGCAGAAGTTTAGTTTCTCATTTCTGCTTGTGAGGACGGTTAAACAGAAACTGTTGACACCATTTTATAAAGTTTCTTCTTGAGCCTGTAAACTTTCCAGGAGCAAGTTTCTGCATTTTCTCTGGATATTTTCCAGGTTTTTCTGCCTTAAGCTCGACCATATTCTCTGTGTCTAGCCCTTTCTGTCTCTGCTTATAATTGTTCCCACTTCAGCACTTGCAAGCTGATTATTGCTGGTTGTGAACCACATCGCTGCAGATGCCCCGGTGGGAACATTGGCTTCATGCAGAACATCACCCGATCTAAAGGGAATGGGAAGTGAGACCGTTGAAGTGTGAAGTGCTGCTGGTGGTGTAGAAGGAGCTTCATGCTTTACATGCTCACATTCCTCTCCTCCTTTTCTCATTGAGGTAAGATTCCTTGCCCTGCAGTGCCAATTCCCAGTCGCCTGTTGTGCATTGATGATGTCTCATCATCAGCTGTAGCAAAGCTCAGTAGAAAACGTAAGAGGCTGAGCAAACCAACGGGTAGCTGTGTGTGCCAGAAGACCAACATTTTATGTTTGGGGTCTTGTTCAAATCAACTTATAAGACAAAATGTTCTTTGAATAACTCAGACACTCGACTACAATTTTGTTTTCATGAGTTCATGAGGCTCAAAATGTTTGAAAATATTTATTTTGAAGTTTGTAAAACAGCCTGCAACCTGCATGCCATGCTTCTGTGCCTCTGTACTTGAATGAACCCGCTGCCACACTGCCTGTATGTGTTGTAACCAGCTGGTGGCAGTATGTGCCAGAAGATTAGATCAATGGGCAAATGGATCATTACGTTTAGATGATGATTTATTGCTCTCTTTGCTTTCATGAGCTGTATTTAAAATGCCTTGTAGATTTAGAAGTTAATATAAATGCTGTCTTTGATATCCTATAAAAGCAAATGTTGCCATCACCTATAATGTTGCTGCTTCTGATAGGCATAACTTTACTTTTATTTGCTGTTGTATGCTGGAATAAAGGCTGTCTCTTCTTAGGCTCAATAAAAGTCTTGGAAAAATTCTGATCTGTGTCAGTATGCTGTACTTCAGGAAACAGGTAGAAAAACTCCAGTTAGGGAACTGTGTAAGGAGAGTTGGATCTAGACGTCTCAGAACATTATGAGAAAGAAAAATTAATAGCTAAATGATTAAGAGAAGTTAAAAAAAGAAGTAATAAAAAAAGTATAGTTTAGTTTATTAACCTCTGCAAGTATCATCAAAGTCTGCTGCTACTTTTTTGACAAGGCATAGTCCCTTTTTTTCAAAGAAAACTGGATCAGAACTCATCTCCTTTGTTGGTGTATTTGAGTTCAACATATTCTGTAAGCAGAAAGACTTCTGTCTGGTATTTTTGTTTCCTGTTTCACAGCAGATGTCGGTGTTAAAACCTCTGCTGTAGTACGGCCACCTACTGGTTGAACTGCAGTACTACAGATGAATGAATCGTTGGAGCCAAAGTGAATTTTTTAGGAAAAAATGGTTTTAGATTCACTTCACAGCAGAAAGTGGGTTTTTGTCTATTCAGAATCACATTTGCATCAGAAAACTCCCCGTTCTGACCTGTCTGATGTTCAGGTGGTACCAGGTGACGATGTAAAGTGAGACCTAATTCTTCAGGTCAATCTCTGTGAATCTGTTGGACGAAACCTTTCAAAACACTTTCTGAAGGAAATCTTTTTATTAGATTAGCTAATTATTGATTTTTTTTTTTAAACAGGGGGAGTTATTCTCCTATTTGTCTTGGAACCATCGCTGAAGCTGTTTGTGATGTCTAGATTCATTCTGTTTTCAATTTATTCTGAAAAATTTATATTACAAAAACAAAGCTTAATAAGGTTTTACTCCCTCAAAGTTGCAGAATTCCAATATCCACCGAGGTATAGCACCAGAAAAAAGGGGAAAAAACACATCCAACTCCAATCTTACTGAGCTCAGGGTTTTTACTCACATGAAACATACATCCAGCATCAAACTTCCCTCTTTCCTTTCCAAGTATATAAAGGCTGAGGCCTCAACCATCCAATTACAAACACAGGAGTGTATTCACAATTGTGACCCATAAAAACATTCACTACAAACTAACTTACACCACCGTGGGATCAATAAACAATCTTATTTTATCTTATCTTATCTTAATTTGGCAGTGGGTGGTGTTATGCTAAAAGTAGGGGGTGTAGTTACACTTCAATGGTCAGGTGGTCTCCATAACTCCGCCTCCAGACACTGATATAAGCAGTTCAAAGTACTGGACCAGTGAAAAGTTGGTTCCAGTGTAGTTCCAGCATCTGTGCTGCAGTGAGATTATTATTATTTTTTTTATGTTTGAAGCAGAACAAGCCTGAAGAACAGGTTCTGTAAGGCTTTGGCCCCAAACCAAAACTGGAAACAGTTTGGTGGTCCCCAGTTTGTTATTAGCTTAAGGCAGCGCTTGTCAATTATTTTCTGTCGCGCCCCCCTAGGAAGAAGAAAACCGTTCACGCCCCACCACTCTCCGCCGCAACTATGAATAGTGTCATTTGTCTATGAAATTGTTATAAGTACACCTTATTACATTGCATCCTTATTAACATTAAAGAAAACAACAAAAGAAAGAAATATAAATCAACTTACAACAAAGATCAACTGTATTAACATTATTTTTTTTGTCTGTAACAAAAAGGATGTTAAGTGCATCAGTTTGCCTGAAATTAAAAAACAAAAATTAAATCCCTATTTAGACTAAACATTTTTGACCGACTTGAACCATTTAATACTAAAAAAATCAAATACAATAAACTCAATAAAAAATAGTAAATTAAAATTGATCAGCAACATTAACTCAGGAGCATAATATATTAACACTTTCACAAATAAAAACTAATTAAACAATTTGTGCTGATTTTTATTTTATTTCTTTTTATCAAAATGAGGAAGTTAATATTTCAAAAGAAAAAATGGTATTTTATGGATTCACATGACGACATCAACCTGTGGAACTGCATTTATGTAGCTTACGTGGTTTCTTTGCCAGGTTTCCATACTTCATATAATGTACAGGCTTAATGGCTACAATGAGCACGTTCAGCAATGCACAGCTTTTCGAAGCGGAGTTTAAAGCATACTGCAACTCTCAGCTCCTGCTCAATGTTTAGCTGGGACCTGTCCCTGGTCTTCAGCGCAGCAACAGCAGAGAAGCCGGTCTCACAAACATAAGATGTTGCAAAAGAAAGAAGAATGCCCATAGCATGCTGCCCCAAGAGTGGATACCGCCTCTTTACACACTTAGAATTCACTCAGTGTCATTGATGTGAACTGCAGTCTCATTGTGAAGTCAGACGTCATGTCAATGAACTGGTCCTCCTCTGCAGAACTGAAACCAGTTGGAGCTGGTGCACTGTAAGGATTTCTTACCCAGTCACACTGGGAACTGTGTTCAGGGAAGTACTTCTTAAAGAATCCTACCAAAGATATAATATGCTGCTTAAAACATGGAATCACTGAGGTGGCATCATAATCATTAGTGTCAACAAATTCATGCAGGTTCTCCAATGACTCAGTGTTTCCTCATCAAGTTGCCTGCCCCACAAAGCTTTCGAGTGAAAGGGCTGATCTTGTGTGTGACTTGAGGGAGGTGTTTATCTTTCCCTTGGAGCTGTGAATTTAGTTCATTTAGCTTTCCAAATATGTCACTTAGGTAGGCCAATTTTGCCAGAAGGTTCTCATCACTAAATTTTCCTGCAACTTCATACTTGTGCTCCTGTTCCAACAACATTCTTATCTCCTCTCTGAGCTCAAAAAATCAAAAACTCGGGACACAACTTTTCCTCGTGACAGCCAACTTGCTTCACTGTGAAACAGCACAGCTTGATGTTCAGCTCCCATCTCCTCACACATAGCAGAGAAGACTCTAGTTTTTAGTGGTCTGGTTTTTATAAAATTGACTACACCTACAATGTCATAACCTAATTTAATTCAGAGGAAAGATGTCTTAATACCAGTGCTTCTCTATGTATCACACAGTGTGTCCACTCAGCACTAGGTGAGACCTTCTTGATGAGTGTCCAAAGTCTTATTCTCATTCCTGACATGGTCTGTGCACCATCACTGCAAACACCAATGCACTTCTCCCACTTTAACCCATTCTCAGTCAGGAAGCAGTCCAACATTTTGAATAGCTCTTCAGCTGTGGCTCTGTCTCTGACATTTACAAAAAAAGTAGATCCTCACACAGGGAGTTTGCCATGTCAAAACGCACATAAGCAAAAAACAAAGTCTTTGTTGCTGTCAGATGCTTCATCGAATTGTAAGACAAAACGTTTGTCTTTGAGGTTATCTACCAGCTGTTTTTGAAGATTGTTAGCAATGTCATTTGTGTCTCTTTGCTGCACTTCATCTCCCGCTTTGTGCTGTATTTGCAAATGTTCGGTGCAATTAACACAACCCTTTACCATAGACCTAAAATGCCCTGCACACACTCTGACAATGAGAGCGCCACTACCACCTAATGTAGTGGATTTGCAATTACACTTTATTCCCATAGTACAGCAAAATAAAAAGCATGTTCCCCAAGGGCACACTCATCCCTCCTGGCATTGTACTGTGCCCCCTGTCTGCATATAAGGACCAGAAAACAAGTTGGTAGTGTTAACATATGCTCTTATTCTTTAATTGTTGCTTTCGTGATGGCTGCTGCTCTGCTTGAGCTGAACTTTTTTGTGGTAGGTTGCCCTAGAAACCATCACTTTGCTCCTATCAATGGTAGTATTGAACCCGTCATCCCGATACATCCCAGCCCGCAGTATCGCCTCCGAAAACCTATGACACAAAACTTTAGACTCGGTCTGAAACACACAAACACACACACACACACACACACAATGTGCTGATTTCATTAAAGAAAGAAAAACGAAACCACAAAAGATAAAAACTTCAAATGAAGAAAATCTCAAATCTGATGAGTAAAAATGAAGTTTTGTTAATAATAATTTAAAACATTGTTTTTCTAAAACTAATTCAGTTCTCATCTCACCGGCATGTGATGAACCGATGGTTTCCTGCTGCCGTACGTCTGGTTTGTTGTTCGATATAATGGATTAATCTTAGAGCTGAAATACAAGCAGGATGAGGACGCTTATTAATTATAAGGGTAATGTAGTGGGCAGTAATCCCGGTGTAACCCTGATCAACCCTGAACAACAGCGGTCTGTAAAGAAAGGGTTGTCAGTCGGATTTTCTATGGGGCAGGAGCAAGCATCTGGGAACTTTCTTGAATTTAATCACATCCGGTTCTATTGGGAAAACAAATGGCCAATAAAACAAAATGCCATTGGATTTGCAGCGTCGACTTTCGTTGATTTGTCTTTGATTATCGAAGAGATTCTAGTAAATATGCTGAAAATTTGTGTAAATTTGAAACATAAATACTCGTTCTCGAAAATCGTTCTTTGAGCTGCAGAAAAGACACAAAAGCCCTGAAAGAGGTGATAACACTGACAATCATTTTGTGACTGGTGAACAAAGGATTTATTAGGATATTACTGTTCAGATCTTGTAGTTGTTTACATTGATGCCAATTATACCATGGTCTGGGTGAATAGTCGATTCTGACTGGCTGTAGGGTATACGTTAAAAAGTGCTATAGAACACCAATAAACAAAAGTTCCGGTAAAATAGCTTTATTTTTGTCATTTAATGCGCTGGCTAAACGCTAGTTGATAACCCTGACAACAGAGACTCAGAACATACCGAGTAGATGGTGGACAATATTATAAAAACGATTTAGGATAGACCTACTTGCTTGATACACATTTAATGATCAAGGTAAATGGTGGATGATATTTCTTGAAATAAAAACGATTTTGGAAAATATCCGTGGACTTTGACTGTTTGAAACAAAATGTTGCCTCATCCTCTGGACACACACAAGCTGTAAGAGGTGCACCTGCCCTCTGAAATGATACAGCAATCATCTCACTTCCCTCCACTGATTATGTCTAATACAGCAGCTGCGGCCCAACTAGCTGCAGGTTCAGAGCCGGTTACCTTGGCAACGCATCACAACAAGAGATATTAAATAGCCACTCAGCCGCTTCTTGTGAAAAACATACAATTTTAATGATAAGAAAACAACATTAACGTATAAAAAATTGATTTAATATTTATTTCTTTTGTACGTGACCATTGTATAAGGGGGATGATGCCATTGGTGTTCATTATCACCTTTGTTTTCTCAGAAAAGGTGACACAAAGGTGCTTTGCGTTGGACAGTGCAAGCCTCCGCATCATCCATTAATTTCTGATAACGGACACCTCGTTGGGCATTATCCTGTACAGAGCCTACGCATACACGGAGAGAACGTGCAAACTCTAAACAGAAAAGCCCCTGTCTATATTATATTTATTAAATACTGTTTTGTAAGATAAATAACCAACAGAAAACTGAGAATCTAAGGTAAACTTTAACTTGTGGGGAAACAGATTTTAGTGGTATTATACTTACCCATAACCACTGAAACTGTCCGGATTGTTGAATCTGTGCGGCAGGTTTGGATCCGTCTTGTATAACTCGCAGCTCTGAACCTTCGGATCCTCCATGACTTTCTGATCCTCCATGACTTCTTGATTAAAAGACAACATTACCAACAACACAGCGGTTACCATGAAGAATCCTGACATCACTGGCTCCTCCTTCTGTGTATTTGTGTTTAAACAGGCAGACAGAAAAAGGAAGTCTAGAGAAAAAGAATGTAAAGTATTTGAATTTATTTATTTATTCAGTGTCTTTTTTATTTTCTTTATTTTTATTTTTGTCGTATTTTCCTTTGTTTTACTGTGGCCCCTTTTTTTTGTTTTGTTAGTGTTGTTTTAAAATAGCCCATCTATATTAATGAAATTTCTCTCTTGGATGTTTTCAATACTTTTAATTTGATTCCATTTATATATATTTGTAACTAAATTCTTGTATTAAGAGGTTAATTATGTCTTTTAAAAGAGGCTTAAGACCTACCATTTTAGCTTAGCTTTTAACAAAATTTTATTTGATCTTAATTTATTTTACGTAAATTTATTTTCATTTTACTCAATTGTATTCCTTCTAATTTATTTATTTATACATTCATTCATTCTTAGCTGTTCTTATTGTTTTATAAGGTTACTTAATCTTCATTTTAACTCCAGTGTTTTCCTCACTGTTGCTGGCCTGAGCGAGGTGGTTGCCGCGGCGGCAGCCGCTTTAGGACATGGGTGGACTGGCTCCTAGTGTGGATGGATTCCCCTGATATTGCTTCCTCACAGCAACATCAAGCCAGATGTTTGTCACTTTTAGTTTGTTATACCTTTATTCAGTTTGGAGACAGAATTGTACAGAATTGAGGGGGGGTGTAATGGCTTGTTTGAGGGCTTATATAACAACCTTAATGCATGTGTGAAGACTAATGAACAAACTTCTTCAGGTTTCTGTTTGCAGAGAGGCACCAGGCAAGGCTGCTCACTTTCTCCTTCACTTTTTGCTATTTTTATTGAACCCCTGGCTGCTGCCATAAGACAAAATAAAGAGATTAAAGGAATCCATGCCAAAAATATAGAACAAAATATAAGTCTTTATGCTGATGGTGTATTACTTTTTCTCCAGAACTCACTGGCATCTCTCCCCCAGACAATCACGCTCATTAACACATTCTCAGCAATATCTGGCTACTCCATTAACTGGTCTAAGACTATAGCTATGCCCTTTAACTGTGAACTACAAAACATACCTAATACTACAATACCGTCAGGAAACATTAGATATTTAGGCATTAACATTTCTTCCAGGTTAGCAGAACTAACAAAGCTAAATCATGTTCAGCTTCTTAAAACAATAGAGGATGATCTTTCACGGTGGAGGCGCTTACCCTTATCACTCATGGGGAGGGTTGCCACAATTAAAATGATGGTTCTACCTAAAGAAACCAAAATTAATCTGTGTATTCAGCAGTTTAGGAATCTCTTAGTAGACCACATCAGTATTGAGACAATGTCTGCCTCCTCAAAGAACCAGTTAGCTTAATCTCATTCCCTCTGGTCCCCTGTGATAATCTCCATCACTTAGTGTAGGTGGAAGACTGTGACCTCGTCACTTTGGGGGTTGAAAAATGGCGGGGTGTGACTGGTGGTTGCAGGTTTCCCATGGTGCGGGACCGGGCTGCTCTGCGCTGGGGGTGGCTCTGGGTCCAGCCCTGTCGGGGGCTGTGGGGGCCAGCGGTTGGGGTCGCCTCGTGGCGGGGGCTGAGGCCACTGGTGCTGCCTGGGTCGGTAGGCGTCGGCCCTTGGCTGGGTGGCCGGGCTATTCTGGGGCGGGCTGGGTGGGGGTTCTGGGCTCTGGTGCCCGGGGGTGGCCCCCTCTCCCTTTAGGGCTGGTCTTGGCCTGCCATGCTCTAGGGCAGTGATTCCCAACCCTGGTCCTCAAGGACCACTATCCTGCAGGCCTTAGATGTCTCCCTGCTACAACACACATGATTCAAATTAAATGGTTCTCTGACAAGCTCTGCACAAGTCTGCTAATGAGCATAAATGCTCTAGGGGGCCTTCCGGTGAACGGGAGTTGCCTAGTGCTGCTATCAGCTCACTATCCAGGGGGGCGTTTGCTTCCCTTTGGACTTACATCCCCAGACCCCTTTTCTTCCCCACTCTCTCTTGAGTGGGGAGGGTGAGGGCAATGGGGGACCTCCCACACCCCTGTTCCCTATGGCGCCTCCGAGGGTGGGCAAGGGTAGGTGGTTGCCCCAGGGGCCAGGACCCGGTGTGGCTGCACTGATGGGTGGCTGCTGGTCCTGGGGGATGCCCAGCTGGCCGCATCTGGGTGGGAGGTGATGGGGGGTGGCTGGGGGTAACGCTCAAAGTGCCGGGCTCTGTCGGGGCCCTGTGCGGGGCTCTGCCGGGAGGGATGGGTGGCCCTTGGATCTGTGGGGCGCCTGCTT
>JBAMHW010000012.1:29841543-29859718 GCA_037177495.1 Rhadinocentrus ornatus | reverse complement strand
TTACGTTTAGATGATGATTTATTGCTCTCTTTGCTTTCATGAGCTGTATTTAAAATGCCTTGTAGATTTAGAAGTTATTATAAATGCTGTCTTTGATATTCTATAAAAGCAAATGTTGCCATCATTTATAATGTTGCTGCTTCTGATAGGCATAACTTTACTTTTATTTTCTGTTGTATGCTGGAATAAATGCTGTCTCTTCCTAGGCCCAATAAAAGTCTTGGAAAAATTCAGGTCTGTGTTAGTATGCTGTGTAATGGGTGGCTGCAGTTAGGAGGCCTGAAGATGAATAACAGCCGGTCGAAGATTCATGAGTCAGCGGTGAGGTGGTGTTGGCAGACGGCAGCCTTGCAGCAAACCTCCAACACCTGCAGCAGCCTCGGTTCTCCACCAGGCTGCAGATTAACAAACCACAGCTGAACTCTGAAAATATACGAGTAACTTTGACAACAAGATCAATGCAAAAACACATTACTCCTATACTTGCATTCCTTTTCTTTAAAAGTGTTGGTTTCTGATCAAATCAGCTGGTAATACAACAGCAGCTTTGTGTTTACATTGTCACATTCTCCAGTTGCAGCACAGTGTCCGATTGTCTGGTGTTTCTATTGGAATCTGCTTATTTCCCACTCTTAGTGGGAGTTTTCGCTTTGTGCCAGCACTGTAGTGTTCAAAACACTCCCACCTCTGTGCTGCGCGTCTATCTGGATGCTTCTGATGAGCACAGACAGCTGCAGCTGTTCATCACTTCATGCAGTCACTATAAAATTGTATTTTGAATGTTTGGTTTTAGGCTTATTTGTGCTTCTCGTCTCCTCCATCTTCCTGTCTAGAAACCCAACCAATCTGGGCAAACATCATAGACAATGGGTGTCTTAAAATGCACCCCAGCAGGGCAGAGAAGCTATAAGGGATGATGCATAGAGCAGATTTTTTCTGAAATTCTAGACTACAATGTCACTTCCTAATGCTCATCTAATAGAGATCATGAATTAAAGGGCCAGGCTGTAACAAAACAATATATACATCATGCAGCTGTGCATCCTGTATTTAAAGAAGCATGGCGAACTTTGTTAATGGCTTTTATGTGGATCCCTCATCTATGTTTCTAGTGAAGTTTGGTGAGAAGAATGGAAGATGAGCAGACAAGGTGATGAGATAAGCATGTGGAGGCTGAGGACGCCAGCCATGACCATCACAGATGATGCAGCCATTGCGATTAAAGACCATGTCAAGATCTGTGTATTAAAGCATCACCTGGTTCAGTGTGAGCAGGCCTCAGGGACTGACTGATCCAGGAGAAGTCGGGCATCGGAATCTGGCAGCCCACTGCAACCAGGATGAGTTAAAATGCAGAGTAAGAATTTCCACACTGTGGTGCTAATTAAGGATTACAAAAAAGAAAAGAAAAAAAAATGGAGAATCATCAGACCACGCAACATTTTCCATCTTCTTTTGTCCAGCGTTGGTGAGTTTCCTGTTCTTAGCTGACAGAAGTGGCACCCGGTGTGGTCTTCTGCTGCTGTAGCCCATATGCTTCAATGCTGGAAGTGTGAGTGTTCATAGATGCTATTCTACATACTGTACCTCAGTTGGAACCAGTAATTAATTGACTTGCTGTTACCTTAAATTTTTCCGACCATTCTCGGTGAACACTAGAGATGGCTGTGTAGATTAACAGTTTCTGAAATACTCAGACCAGCAACGATGCCACTTTCAAAGTCACTTAAATCTCATTTCTTCCTCATTCTGATGCTCAGTTTGAACTTCAGTAAGTCTTCTTCACCATCATGTCTACATGACTAAATGCATTGACTTGCTGTCATGTGATTGGCTGATAAGATATTTGCGTTAACAAGCAGTTGAACAGGTGTACAAATGAAATGTAGTTCAGGGTTTAATACTGAAGTAGTTTTAGATAGACTCTCACACAACTGCTGTACAGTATAAATTATTCGTGATATCTCCCACAGTCATTAATTTTAACAGGAGAAAATACAAACAGTCCCAGTTCTGGAACACGAACATCTAGTTTCATGCTGAGAATCAGCACCAGCTCCTCCTTACATCACCGGGCTGCCTTTCCTCTCCGCTCCGGCCTCCTCTCCGTGTGGGTGGAGTTACACCCACCGACGCGCCTGTCAAGCTGGCTCCTAGACAGTTCATGAAACGTGCTTTTGCTTCTGTGCCGGTTGTCACCGGTGGGGACTTGAACGCACCGCCTGCACGCTGCAGAGACGCTGAAAGGGAGAAGTGTTGTTTAAACTGGGACTTCCTGCAAACATCAAACTACAGCGGATATATGATGCACGCTTCTGCATCGACTGTTTAAACCAGAGCTGCCTCTCTTTTCTTGTTTTCTTGGAAACTGCGCACGACGCTGAGACTGAATGTAAGTGGGATTTCTGATGGCTGGTGGGTTGGTGTTGTCAAAATAAACTGAAGATGAGTAAATAAATGGATCTAGTGGAGGAATTTTACAGCAGGTTAAACAATAATTTAAATAGATTACAAAACACCATACAGCTAGGTGATAATGAGCAGTGGCTCCTCATCAAGAAGGTGGAAAATCCTCTACATGGTTTTAAAAGTCTGTTTAATATCACCAGATGGTTGTAACAAGGCTGCAAACAAAATCTAAATCTTCTTAGCAGTAGGAGACAAAAACACAGCTAATGAAAGAATGACAGACTCGAGTTTGTTAATGTAATTTAACAAACAATAATGAAGGTATTAAAAAGCACATTTATGTTCACATTCAAGTCACCTCGTGCCAGCGTTGTGCTTACAACTCAAATAATGTAGCTTTAAAAAGTTTAATTAGTAAACATTATAGCAGATAAGGTGAAGGTAAATATTTCAGGAGGGCAAAATTAGAGTTTTAAAATATTAGTTTTTATATTAAAATTTCTTTTTACATGAAGTCTTTTTCTCTTCAGGTCTGTAGAAGTAATTACATGTAACAGACTCAGAAGGAGAAAAAAATATCTTACACTCTGCCTGCATTGTTCACAACTCTCACGAAGACCATAGGTTGTGTGATGAGGAGGATCACAGGTTGAAAAGCCTGGGAACCACTGCCACAGGGCTGAAAAAGAAGCTGTCATGTGTAATACAAGCACAGCAGATACAATGCAAATCCCTACTTGGGTATTTCATGGCACTCTAAGGATTTATGTAAGATGTTTTAATTATGTAATATCACTGTGAAGTTGACAGTCATGTCTGTGTCAAGTCTTCCTGTTTTTAGTGTCGCTTGCTTGTCGGCTGTGTGCTGTTTTTTGTGGCAAGTCCTGTGTTTGTGCTTTTTTCATTTGTTGTTGCATGTATGTGGTTTCTCCTCAGTTTCTGCACAGGACATCTGGTTTTGTCCCTCCACCTACAAGATGCACATGAATAGCTTGTTAAATCAGTGGAGTAAGTATTGAGATATTTAAATATTTTTCTACCTTTCCTTACAGTGTTTGCAGTGCAAATGTTTATAAAAGAATTTAAAAAGTCACATTTAAAGCTCTAAGTGACGCTGAACTGAGAAACCACAACTCTGTTACTTGTCCTGTGGAGTCAGTGTTGCTCAGTGTCTTCGTGTCACATCTTTGTTGTTCTTGGATGAGCTGCCACTTTAAGCAGGTAATAATGCCACACTGTAAATGTGTTGAGCTCTGCAGTCTTCTGAAATAGAAAATCATTTACTCAGCATCCAGCCTGTCTGCACATGTCCAAAGATGGTGTGTCAGATAAGTGTCCTGTTACCTGCCCTCCATGTTCAATACATCCCTCACAGGGTGCAGGTTCAGCTCATTCCTCTCGCTGTTATCTTTTATTTTTATCATAAGAGTTGCCCTGGACTCACTTTTGTGAGTCTATTTTCATTCCTAAATTATTCCCACATTGTCATGTCCATCTCAGCTCTCACCTTTCAGCCAATCAGATGATTAATAAACTAAAAACCTAACATATATATAAATATAAATATGATTGCAGTGATGCTCCAGTATGGAGGTGACTTCTGAATATTTCTTCTTCTTCTTTCAGACATATTTTCCGAGAGCTTTCCCTCGTGTTTCATATTTTATTTCAGCTGATTTGTCAATGGGATGGGGGTAGTTGTCCTCCTTCTAGTCAGACAAAATATACCAAAGTAAAACCAGTATCTCGGCGTGATTTAATCACCAGAACCGCAGCATTCTAACGCAAAAATATCACTCAGATAATAATTATTTTGGAAAGAGGGGCTGGCTTATTCCTGGGATGACAAAATCCCATGAGCAAAATAAAATCACGCATTTACCCTTGTGGTGGTTCTGCTGTGAACAAAGGGCCCAGATGCAAAAACTCGACCGACGTCAAAAGAAAGGCTTTCAGGGAAGATAACACTTCGGTCCAACACCAGTACATGTTTTAACTTGAAAAAGTGCAATTTCCAGGTGATGACTACTTTGAATAAGTTTAAATAGGGTCTGTTATGGCCACATAGACTGTTTGGCAGACTGTTTTGGGGCTGTGCAGCAGCAGTTTGGTTCATTCATGTGTTTTTCTAAAAATACTTTTTATTTATTCTCTCCGTTAATTTTCATCCTAAATGTGTATTGTGCAACATATTACGATTTGTACGGCTGATGGTTGTTTGTAGAAAACAGTGGTTATGTTGTGAAGTGCACTGTGTCAACAAGGCAGCTAATGTAACAAACCAAATTTCTCTATGGCAACAATAAATGTGTATAGTTTCTTTGTTTATTTATTGTTAATTATGAAATTCTTTTTTAATTTGTTCCAGTCTTTTTCTTTTTGTTATTTTTTTTTCCAGATTATTTTTCTCTGTTTTATTTTTGTTATCCTAATTGTAAATAAATTCAGGAGTTAAGAGGTTAAATAATTAGTTTGGCGAGTTGAATCTTTAAACAGGCACGGGTTCAAAATAAACGTTTTTTAGTTTCTTTAGTTTTCTTTACTGAAGCTACAGCAAGCTAACGGCTAACACATGTCAAACACAGCCTGTTTTTTTTTTTTTTTACATAATTATTTCTCTAAAAGAAACAACTAATAATAATCATGACTCAGGTGAGGCCACCTGTGTTTGACATTGCAGCTGCTGTATTTATCTCAGACTTAATCTAAAGGTTTAAATTAATGACCAAAGTACATTGAGTCTATTGAGATGTATATTTATGTTTCTTTTTAAAAATGTCCAAGTTTTTCTGGAAATGAGGTTTGTATTTTATAGTTTATGTCTAATACTCATCCCACCAAAGGAAACAGAAGAGATGATAAAAAACCCTAAACATTGTTTTAAACTTTACACAGTTAATATGCAAAATAATCAGTATTTACAGACATAAACCTGCAGCAGAGGCACATATTACATCTACCTGTAAACAGCATATCTATCAGAACTAAAACTGAGACCAAATACACAATACTCAAGTCAAATGTCTGGAACTGTTCCACATCCTCAACCAGCTGCCACAGCTATTGTGACAAGATGAAAGGTAAATATTATGGTGGTACATATTTTAAAAGAGGGCTGTACAAGTTAATTGAAGTCCAGTGGCAGAGTGCACAGACGAAAACGCAGACACAGGAGCAGTAATGTGACAGACAACATATTCATCCCTTCATTACTGTGGAAAGATGCAGGGGTGCAGCTGTTATGTTAGCAAAGCTTTGCTGGTAAAAATGCAGTTTAACTGAGCACACACTTACATTTTAAATTAATTTTTTATTGTTGGATAGGGCATCATGTATAATGTAGAGCTGATTTTAGCCGGCTGTCTGTTTAAAAAGGTGCCAAATGATAATGTTGTTTAGTACAGTCAGAGCCACAGTCCAGAGGAAATCAGACTGGGCCAATTCCAGGCCAAAATAAGCACTCGTATATGATTTTCTATCTGATAAGGGATCCATTTAACTAAAACTAATCCATTTCTTGATTCATGTGCATGTAGATGATGGATATGTGGAGTATTTTGTAATGACGAAGTTTGTCTTATATAGAAATAATAGGTTAAGTAAATGCATACATTGTTCTTCTTAAAATGTAGCAGATTTTTCTCTCAGCTGTTTGCATTTTAATGGGCTCAGAATCACAAGGTTGAAGATAAATGTCTTTATTCCCTTTGCACTTGTTCTGTAGTTTGCCTGTAAACTTGGCTGCTGAGCTGCAGGACTCATATCTACACTGGCTGTGTGGGTTGTAGCGGGCCTTGGAAAAAAAAGCTTCTTTGCAAATTATCTGTGACCTTTACGTTCATCTATACTAAGGAAAGGCATTTGGAATTATAGAAAATAGCTGACTTGTAGTCAGTCACATTTTCCTGCCTGGGGTCTAAGAGGCTGAGGGGGAATCCCTCAGCAACGTTGTTCCCTGTCAGAACTAAGCCCTCGTCTCGCAGATGGTAAATGCTGAGAATAATCTCACTATAAAAAATAAATTAATCCTGGGAAACTTCACATCCTTGTGTGTTTGTGATGTGTTTGAGTACCATCTGTGCTGTATCTTCATTTTTCCATCAGACGCCTTACAGCATGCAGAGTGCAGTGCATGCACAGGTGTGCAACCATACATCGCCTGAATGATCAACAAGCCGTTAGCATTAATCCAATTTATAAAATTAGCTCAAATATTGATCAGAAAATGCAGATTAACAAAGGTGTGGTGTGTAGCTGTGATAAAATCAGACTGTACTACCTTGGTTATTATAAAAATATTCAGTTTGAAACTCTAATTGGATAAAGTTTTACACTATATCCTGCTTTTATATCCACAAATATAAATTTATTCCTTCAGTTTTCTTTTTCTTTGTGAAGATAATTATAATTTGATATTTGCTTTTTGTAATTTAATATGATTGGAAGTTCTAATTCCGCTGTGATATCATCTTAAATTGATCAATGAAGACTGAATCAAACTAAATCAAAACTGTATCATGGCAGCATATAATATAATATCTTCATGTGATGAGGCTTGTAATTTACTATGAAATCCCATAGGATTATCTTCCAGCAACCCTTGACAGCTTGAACTCTCCAAATAAGCCTAAATGTCAGTGTTATTTCTCTTATTCACACAGTGACTAAAGTACAAGTAGATGTCTCATTTCAGATTTAATTTTATTTTTTTTTATATGGGAAAATATTGAATCATTATTATTTGTTAAATTCATTAAACATGATTTTGTGATCAGACTTGTGATTTAAACCTCTAATGTTGGCTTTATTGATAATTCAAAATTAGGAAATTAGTGTGAAGATGTGTCTGTGATGGACTGGCACTTGTCCAGGGGTGTACCCGGCTTCTCAATCAGTGGCAGGCAGCTCTGAGCCCTGAACTGGATAGAAAATGGATTGATCCTCCATCATGACTTCATGTGAGCAGCTGCCATGATATGAGTTAAGAAACTCTTATTGTCTACAAGTACAAGCAAAGACTACATATTCATAGACTCACTCAGAGTTAAGTTATGGGCTGAAATAATCTGTTATTAGCTGAATCAAACATTTATTTACAGGTTTTTCAGAATTATCAACATAATTCTTGACGTAAGTGAATAGTTACAGAAAACCAAAGACACAATTTCAGAATAGGGATATAAGCCTGTTATAGAAGAAAAACAAGTTATACTATCAGGAGATATAAAAATAACACCTTGTTATGTCAGTTAAATTAAAAATTGATTATATTTAGCTTTTGTACTTACTGTAGTTGTTACCACAGCTCTGTTTATCAGACTAAATCTTTAAGCTGCAGATGGTTAAATCGTTAAGCTGCTGACTAAACATTTTAAAGTCAGTGGGTTTAGTGGTCAGTCAGGGGTTTTATGTATTGTTTGTAGGCTGGAAGCCGGCAGATTTAGTCCTCTGCCAAAACAGCAAGACAGCACCACGTGTTTGTCAAGGTCGTATCCTCATTCATGTCTGGCTACTAGAACCGTTGAAATGTCTTCCACGTTTAGTTTAATATTCGAGCTGAGAAGGATTTAAAACTCCACTGTTGTCCTAATTTGGACTTTGTGCCATGTTAGCTTTTCTCTCTACAGCATTGTAAAAATTTGAAGTAAACATTGCTCAGCTGATAAACTGCAACTGCAGAGGAATTAATGGGGCGTAACATGAAGGAAAAAAATATATGGTGGAGAGGGGGACTTGTTGAGAACATGTAAGTAACGTGAGGATGCATGCTGTGATAGGTGAATCATCCTCTTAAGTACCATCCTGTTATCTGTGCAGGCTGCCGTTGTTGCCTCGCTAGATTTTTTTTTAGTTTTTCTAAAATACTGATCAAAACAATTAACTCTTTAAACCCTGATGCAAGGAAAAAATATATATATATATATATATATATTATAGCCCTTTATAAACTAAAAAAACAACAACAATTGATTAACAAAAATAAGTTGGTTCTGTTTAGAACCCATGTTATATCTTAGAATTTTTGTAGTGCAAAAGGTATCCACCAGGGGGCAGAAGACACGCATCAGATTGTACACACCAGAGGATTTTGAGCAAAGTTTTACCATAAAGTGATGCAATAGGTTTCTGCAATGCACTGCATTCACCAAAAAATATATGCTTGATATTAAAAGGCTATATTTGATGGACTTGACTGAGAATATCTTTGCCAAGAAAGATAAGATCCAAACAATATTGCTGCTCAGATTCTTGCAAATTGCAAAATTTACTTTCGACTTTTAGTAATCAACTTCAGGTAAGTTTAAAATGTACAAATCCAAGAAAGCTTATGCACAGTTTTCAGGGATTTTGTGTAAGACCTTCTAATTAACAAGCTGGTGTTATGCAAAATCCATTTGTTTTTTCCTGTGATAATTTTAACCTAATATAGCATTTTCAGCTGTATTCATCTTATTGAGATGAAGTCAGTGGGTGTTCTTGTTACTAGGAAATTTGCTATAATGTTGGAACTGTTTTTTAAACTTGCAGTGAGTTTAGTTATTTAGAACATGTTAGGCTGATCAAATCACCTGACTAATTGTGCATTGGATTGTTGATACTCTTCTAAGACTTAGTTGAATCCACCGTGACGCATTAATGCATCCTGTTTGTGTAAATCCATTTGACTGATACTGTAATAATTTAGGTTATCTGTCGGCATGTCCTAATTCTTCCTCCATACCACAAACTTGACAAATGTTGTGTAAAAGTTCAGCATTCTGGTTGTGGGTGGCAGCAGAAAGAAACAGCAGTGCTTTGTGTTGTCTTCAGATTTTGCATGACCTTCAACCCACTCATCCATCTTGTACAAATGACATGTTGTTCTCAAATGGCTTTTTTTTTTCATTTACAGGAAAAAACTATAGTGAAGCATCTTTATGCTAGCATTCCCAAAAGCGGTCAGGGTGTCACCCTGTTGTGTAATGAAGTCTGCTCTGTTTGTTTAGATGGCATGCATAACCACAGAGGGAGACACTGACTAATGAAACTCTGAAATTCCCAGATAGCCCTGTTACATTTGGAAGAACAGGGATTTATGAAATTTACAACCATGAACATGACAACAGAAGCTTCTACTTTAGATAACATTTTCAAGTGTTTGCTTTTACACCTCTCTCTGCATGCTCAACATGAAGAACATTCTTCCTCTGTGTCATAAAAGACCCATGTGTAGACTATTTTAAAGTCTTAAAATATTACTGTTTGAGTAGTTGTCAGATATCCTAAAAAGATTATTCTAAAAATAGATTTTTCAATTAAAAAACACACATTTATGTAGCAAAATATATATAAATAGTTATTTATGTGAAAAAATAATCAATCATGATGAAAGAAAAACCAACAGAAAAAAATGTAATTTTTGCCTTGCTGTGTGGCACAGTGATATCTGATGCTAATGGAGAGCAAATATAAGAAGCAGAGCCAACAACAACAACCAGCAAAAAGTTCTTAACCCTTTAAGAAAATAAATGAAAATTAGGTGTTGCCAGATTGGGCGGTTTGGATTCTGATTTTCTGGGTAAAATTCGCCTTGGGCGGGTGGACGTAGTTTGGGTGGGTGTGCAGTAAATTTGGCGGTTTTAAGTTAACCTAATTGAAACACATTTCAACCAATCATTCATCATTATTAGATTAGCGATGCCCTGACCTGTCTGTATCACTGATTGGCTATTGTCACCTACCAGGGTGATGATCATGGAGACTGGTGACTGATTCTAGTTTTAGCAGCAAGAGAAACTGCAGTGGTAGACCGAGAAAAATGCCGAAGTGGGCAAAATATTTAAAATGTTACTGAAAAAAATGGGAAAGCGACGGACCTTAAATTGTGGATAGTGCCATCAAAAAATGATAAAAGCAAGGCCTACTGCAAATTTTGCAATACAAGCATTCAAGCCCACCTAAAAGACCTCAAGGACCATGCTGAAACAAAGAAGCACCAAACCTTCCCATGGTTAGGGATTTCATGGTGGCATCAGCAAGTAAGTAGCACCGGGATGTGTGACGAGCAGAAACGAGGTGAGCTTCGCATTGCAATGCCGCTTGCCACACTTCTGCAGGATGAAACTGGAGCCTTTCAGATGCACAGAGTCAAGTGTGAACTGCGATCAAGTCTGCAGAGTTAATACCTTGTACTGCCCCCTTTGGCAAGTAGCACAGCTTGTAAACGCTTTTTGTAGCCAGCCAAGAGTCTTTCAATTCTTGTTTGAGGTATCCTCGTCCATTCTTCCTCACAAAAGTCTTCCAGCTCGTTGAGATTTCTGGGCTGTCTGTGACGCACTGCTCTTTTATGGTCTATCCATAGATTTTCAATTATGTTGAGGTCAGGAGATTGTGAAGGCCATGGCAAAACCTTCAGTTTACGCCTCTTAATGTAATCCACCGTGGATTTGAGGTGTTTTAAGGATCATTATCCATTTGTAGAAGCCATTCTCTCTTTAACTTCAGCTTTTTCACAGATGGCATTAAGTTAGCGTCCAATATTTGCTGGATTCTTATTGAATCCATTTTTCCTTCTACTCGTGAAATGTTCCCTGTGCCACTGCCCCCAAAGCATGATTGATCCACCCCCATGCCTAACAGTTGGACAGAGGTTCTTTTCATTAAACTCTGTGCCCTTTCTTCTCCAAACGTACCATTGCTCATTCCGGCTATTTTAACCTCATCGGTCCACAGAATTTGTGTCCAGAATGGACCGGGCTTGTCTATATGTTCATTTGCCAACTTCAAACGCTGATTTTTGTGTTGAGGACGCAAAAGAGGTTTTCTTCTGATGATTCTTCCATGAAGACCATATTTGTACAAGTATATCAACAAGTCTGTATTTATAGTGGAATAGTGTACCACAACCCCATCGTCTCCCAGATCTTCCTGGAGGGATCATGCAGTCAAACGTGGATTTTGATCTGCTTTTTTCACAATCCTGCGAGCTGTTCTGTCTGATATTTTTCTTGTTCTTCCAGATCTTGCTTTAACTTCCACTGTTCCTGATGACTGCCATTTCTTAATTACATTCCGAACAGAGGATATTGGCATCTGAAAATGCTTTGCTATCTTCTTATAGCCTTCTCCTGCTTTGTGAGCGTCAACTATTCTCAGTTTCAGTGTTCTAGACGACTGCTTAGAGGAACCCATGGTGCTGATTGTTGGGGCAAGGTCAGATGAGTTTGGGCATTTAAAACCTTTGAGATTGACATCACCTGGTTTTTCCACACGATGATTGAGAACAATCCATGACACTGTCAGGTCTCAGCTCTCCAAAGGGGGCGGTGCATGCTATAAACTCTGCAGGGTGCCCAAACTTTTGCAGAGGTTTTTTTCCCTTTTCTGTTATTTTCAGAGTTTGAACAAATGAAAGATCTGACTTTTTAAAATATTTTATGAGAATGTCTAATCTATAATTTGATGCCTTTTGGCGATTTTTCCATCTTTCCTTGGCTTCTTTTGCACATTACAAAGAATTTTTACCTGGGGTGCCCAAACTTTTGATCCCCACTGTACTTCTTATCCAGAACACAAAGAAAAGCCTGTTTAATTTATAAATAAATTACTCAACTGTTGTATATAGCAGAGTTGTTTTACTAAAGTCTCATCGAAAGCTTAACTCACCTGAAGTAGATTGCAGAGTTTCCTGGTTTAAACGCCTCACACTATAGCAGAGGAATGGATTCCTTCAGCCACTGACATACTTTCAATTTTTTAACATTGACACAGAAGCAGCCAATAAACCGAAGATTTGTATTTTGTGGAACATTTCTTCGTACCTTTTTTGTAATCATCTGGGTGCATGTGGCAGCGGGATCGCGGGGGGTGCTTTACATTATTGTTGCTGATGACAAGGTAGAAAGGTTTGGGGACCACTGCTTTAACCCATTCAGACTTAATGAACCATTTATGTGTATTTCCCTTTCAAACTTGGAAAATGTATGCCCCATAATTGTAAGTGGTCTCTTGCCCTTTAAAACAGCAAGTAACAGTTGAACCATTTTCCTACGAATCTGTTCCCAAGACATCACCCCTGTAGTTGGTGCCTATTATTATGACATCTACTTCCACTGAGCTTGGGTTGCAACAGTTACCACATGTCATTCGGAGGTTTTACCACAGGGCAGAGCCCATAAAAGCTATAATCACCACTAAATTTTTATTGATAGTGTTTCCATTGTCATTATAGTTTTGCAATCAAAACATTTTAGGTTTTTTATTGCTCCATCTCTAAATTATGGCCCTTCACACTACAACGTTTCAGCAATAAGCAAGCAGGTAGTAAGGTTCACGAACTGATGACAGAGACAGTTACGGCTGAAAAAAAGACACAAAACAACGTAACCTGAGCTTTAGCATGTAAATGAAGACCTTGAGTGAGGTCAGTGGAGCAGAAAGACATAGAAGTAGAAATGTATTGGGTATCATCTCTTGAGTTATGTGTTCCAATGATAGACTTTCACTTGTGTGTGTTTACAACAGCTGAGAAACCTCATGAACTGGTTGAGTCGCTACACTGCAATACTCTGTTCCCCTTGGTTTAAATAATAAAATTTTCTAATATCAGTGTTAGAAACATATCTCTCTGGTTTAATGGTAATTAACAATTGCCCACATTGCCCACCCTGGTCTGTCCTGGTCTTTGCCAATGACTTAATATTTGTTTTTACCACATAACATGTTGATGGAATATTTATGAAGAATGATAAACCTTTCTATAACAATATCCAAATACTTAACACAATATTTACAGTACAGACCATAAAATGTGACATCAGTACGGTGATGATTTATACACATAGTAAAGAAACCCTTTAAAAATCAAAGAAAATGGATTACCTCTTTGATTTTTCACTATGGCTAACTGGACAAAACATAGTTATCAAAGGAACTGTGGACACCAGAAATCTCTTGGTTTTAGACCTTTTGAGCTTTATTTAGCTGCTCCCAGGAAGAATGCTAAAACAAAAAACCAAGTGGAAACACATCTGTAACATTTATCAAGACATATAGAATTAGATAGTATTTCTAATCAATGCCACAGTGGCTGTCTTCCTGAAATGATGCCACATCAGTATGCTACCTGCTCAAGGAGCTGTTTCAGACTTGATAGAGGGTTAATCACTTGTATTTCTGATTGTTTACACCTTGCAAAAGACTTCACAGAGCCAGCTTCCATGGACAACATTCCAAGATAACACCCCTTGGCTCTAGCTTCTCCCACTATCATGTTTTAGAACACTACTACCTTTAACATATATTTTGCTTTTTTGTTCATTACGAATGTCTGCCAATTTCTAACAAGTATTGTTTATTTTATGGCCTTAATAGTTTATGGTCTCTAAGTGGAATTCTGCATTCTTTCCTTGTCCAACACCCAGTATGGTTTGATGCTAGTTTGAAGCCACAGCTATGTGTGGTCTAGCTCTGGCCTTCTCTTATTGATTGACATATGAGTGACCCCCCGCCCAGCCCCTTCTGTCATCATTGCTTTGGAAAACCTGCAGATGACGGCAGAGCTTAGAGGCTGCTGTCGCTCTAAACTGAGCATTACCCCACTTTGGAAAATCCATGAAGCAAGTAATAGCTGCTGTGGCTTGGATCAGGCCATTTCAAGTTCTCAGCTTTTAACGCATTAACCTAAAGGCAAAAATGCCATGACTAGAGCGCTGTTAAGGGCAGATTAATCCTCCTCTGTGGTGCAGTTACCCGCGTCATCTACATACTTAATGCCTGAGATCACTGTGCCTCTGAGGATAGTGTTATCCACCCAAACTCCTGTCTGGAGTCAGAATTCAAAACGTACTGCCACCCACATTTAGACTGATTTTTTTTTCTCTGGAGGTAGAAGAAAGTTTGTTGTCACTAGATCTAAATTTTGTCTCCTGTAATTTACACTCCTTCCTAAAGGCCCATTTATGCTCCCTTATGTGCATAAATGGGGATGTCCGTTACGATACGTCGCCTTCTGCATACTTCCATGCATCTTTTATGTTGCCATGGTTTAGTCACTTCCTCCACTAGTGAGAAGGTTTGAGTTCAGAGTTTACTTACATGGTCTGGCGTCAGTGTCCGACATCAATTGGCGGCGGTAATGCATCGCTAAAAAGTTGTTACCCAACACGCTCCCATAGTCTTTCTTCAAAAACTCAAATTTCCAAAACAATTTCCACAGTTGTTGTCCTCATCTTCATTCTTCTTCTCCTTCTTTCTACTTGTTCCTCTTCTTCTGAAAAAGAAGTTTGTGTCTTTCGCTGGTCACGTCAGCAATTCTGCTCAGCATTGGCCCAACCCCATTTCTAGTTTTTCTGCGTCAAGCAGCAGATAGCTAAGCTCCCTGAAAATGGACCAAATTGCGTGTGTAACCGACGGACAAAAATGTTAGCGTGTCCATCTTTGTGTCGAGCAAAATGGGCCTTAAGCTGCACTCTTGTATTTTAAAGCAATCTCAAATAGAAGGTCTTTGTTTATCTCAGGTTTTATTATCTTAGTGTGAAAGTCAGCTCTAACAAGTGTTTGCTTTGATACAACTGATACGTAAGTGATACAGGATACTCTGTCAGACCAAGATGTTGCTTCCTGTTGTTCCTGTCTACTTCATTTTGATCACAGCCCAAACCAGAAAAGCATCTTAAAAAACAAGTGACATATTGGCACAGCACCAGACATCTGGGCAAGCGTCCCGATTATAAATAAATGGGATGTTTTAGACGTGTAGCTCTCCCTATATGTCTACACGGGGTATGATTCAGTGGCGATAGATTTCCAAGCAAAATCATTTGAAATCATTATATTTGCTGCAGAATAAAACAGTCTGACACACGTTTCCCAGTGAAATATTCTCTTTTTTGTACTTTATTTTTTTGCTACAGCCCTAATATATGTACAGTGTCATATCAACAAAGCAATCACTTGCAACCCAAATGTAAGATTGCAAAACCTTTGCAATAAACCGAGGAATATTTTATTATTTTATGTTATCACTTTTGACCTTGCTAAGTTGTAGTTTGAAACATTCCACAATTTCCGATTCTTGTATGTTTTTTGTTTTTTTGCTGTCGAAGTGACTAAGAAGATTGGACGATGACTAATTAGGTGAAGCAGACCTGTTTAGGATTTGGAAGTGTTGTATTTATTCTGTGACTGACATCTAAACTGAAAATGCTCTGATGAAGGACGAATATTTTTACATGTAATATTAGACAAATAAATTACTCAAATGTAAGTACCTCTGTTCTCCTTCATTTGGATATGAGATGTGCTACCTTTTTTCATTTTCGCAATGACAGGAAAAGCTTTTGACCCATTAGTCATGCATTGCATGTACCTTCATGTGCATCCATCTAACCATTTATAAATAGATACATATGCATATTATACCCTTTTAATCCAATTTAAGGGTTCTTTTGGGATCTGCAGCCTACCCCAGCTGCCAGTGGGTGAGAGGTGGGTTACAACCTGGACACGTCACCAGTCCATCTTAGGGCTAGGAATGGCCACAACCAACATTTTTCCTATTGATACAATACCACTAATTTATGGTACTTTTTCATCGATATTCTGTCCTAAGGGAAAATCACACCATTGTACTTCCCCAGATATTAAAGTGTGCTTTAATATGTTTATTGCAGAAAAAATATGAAATATGAATAAAACTCATGAACATATATACTTGAAAGAACTGCTTATAAAATGATAATGAAATATATCAATGATTAAATTATAGAAGAACAAGGTGAAAATAAATCTTTTTGAAGTAATCAAAACAAATTAGACAACAAAATAATATCAGATTAATTAACTTTCTTAAATTGAAAGAACATAGTGCTCAGGAACCTGCATGAAACAAGTAAAATAGTATAACGTCATCATAACTAGCTCTAGTAGCATCATCATCATGACATTTGATAGGTTACCATAATCACGTGACACAGAAAACATAGAAGGAATACGCTTTGTACACATAATTTTATTGCCTAATATTTTCAGAGGCGAAAACAAATTGTATGTTTTGTAGATGCACAGTGGTTATGCCATATTTAAAGTATTGAATGAGATATTTTGACTGGCGAGTATCAAAAGTACTGATTCCAGCGTATTGTTGCGCCCGTCCCTGCAACCATCCACGCTTACAAAAATTTCCTAGACTTAACAGTAAACCCAACATAGGGATGTAAATCATGAGTTTGATCACAGTATATTAAATTGATCCAGTTATAAGGATTTGATGTTTGCTGATCTCACAGATTTTGCCATGATGGGATTTTGACTGAATTTGATTCAGGACACAATAATACATGCTGATTTAACACAGTCACTTCTTTTTATATAAAATTATAAAAATTAACTAAAATATAAAAAAATATATTATTCCTGCACTAAATCAGCTAAAATAAGCACAAATTAATTTAAAAACCACTGCAGAAGTGAAATTAGTAGTATGACTAGTCTTATTTTGATAGCTTGTCCAGCTGTATTGACTCCCAGTTTGGCCACAGAATTCACCTAGAATCATGTTTGTACAAGGCATGCAGCGCCTAGTTCAGGCAGACAAAACAGGCAGTCATCTGTTAACTTTGTGTTATAAGATTAATTTCCACCTGTTTGGTGCAACATCTTTTCAGATGGTGTCACTCGGATCATTTTGGCTTTAAGTGCAAAGCCTTGAATGAGTCAGCTCTCTGACATCACATGATGACACAAATCTCTGTTCGGAGGGGGATATGGTACATCAGAAAACACAAATTTTAAACGTGCACAAACACGTGAACTCACACATCTACTCTCCTCTCTGCTCTCTGTTTGATCTTTGAGACATTCCTCACAGATAATCCTTGTGTTGAACTGTGAGGAAAAATTCACTGCTGTGTGAAAACGTTTACGAGCAGTATAGCAGCATTCCATATTAGCCTGGTGGACGTCAGTGTGGTCATGGTCAGCCTTGGGATTCCTGTTGGTGGTGTGTGCTCAGACGCACACCATCGCACACAGGTCAAGCTCACAGCAGGTTGTGATAACATAGATCCTGCAGTTTGCTTGTCTAACCTTCCCATTCAAGTGTAACAAAAACATAAAGCTTGTCTTTTCAGAACAACCAAATCATTCATTAACTTCTTAAAATCCTTCAATTTTCACCTAAAATGAATTTTTATGAATGAAAGACTTGTTGTGGACCAACTATTTTACTGGACTACGTCTATTGGACCCTTGCTGATGTAACAGGAGTGTTTTTATTGTAGTTTGATCTGCTACTTGATTACAGTATGGCTTCATAGATAACTTTGTGACTGCTCAGAAATATGTGTTTACTAAATTTAGAGCTATGATTGTAGCCTGTGATGGTATACATCATTCACATCTCAAGAATCCTTGTTTTCCAATGGTGTATAAATTGTGTATGTACTTGCAAAGGAGACTAAGGGAGAGTAAAATACATGTTGTCATGTCCTATCCAGGGGACATCTGGCACCAAGGGGCTAATGGTTCATACTGGTTATAAAAAGAAAAATCTCTTAGTTGTGGAAATGTGTTGATAGTAGGGTTGTCACGATACTAAAATTTTAAACTCGATATAGATACTAAGAATGATGCTCGATACTCGATGCTATTTTCGATACTATAGAGGGGAAAAAATATTCTTTTAATCAAATTCAAAGCACCACATGTCCTGCGGCCGCATGTCCTGGACACTCGGGTGAAGAGAGGGGCGGAGCTGTCAACTGATCACCACCTGGTGGTGAGTTGG
>JBAMHW010000012.1:29817280-29829703 GCA_037177495.1 Rhadinocentrus ornatus | reverse complement strand
TTTAATTTAATTTAATTTAATTTAATTTAATTTAATTTAATTTAATTTAATTTAATTTAATTTAATTTAATTTAACTCAGGGGGCCAATTAAAGGCACATCGGCAGTTATACACAGTTAATCAAATAACAAAAAAGTAATAAAGATAAATAAATATAAAAATATGTGGGCTGTACATTTACATGTGGGAATATTGGCTGTGCAGTCAGTTAAGTGTTGAGTGTGGTGAGTTGGCATGACAACAGTCTGCGTGAGCCAGTTCAGGTCCATCGTTGTAATGAGGTATGAAGCTTGTGTGCATTGTGAGAAGGTGTAAGTGGGGGGTCGTAGACGTGCTGTGAAGTTGGGGGAAAAGAGTTGAGGAGTTGGATGGCCTGGGAACAACGGTCATTCTCCTCCTCTGTCCTGCACCAGAGGCAGAGTTTTAAGGGTTAAAGTCAAAGAAGAGCCTGTTTTTTTTTACACACAAAATATGATAAATAATTGATCAAGGTAGATGTTTTTAGAAGTGTACAGCATTTTGATTACAAATACATGCCTCATTTACAGCTAAATAGCAGCTTTTTCTGGAAATTATGCAAAAGATGCAGGAGCTGTAAAGACAAACATTGCCTCAACAATTTCAGCCAAGATGCTCCAAAGTTATATCTCAGAGAAAAGTTAATTACATTGCAAAGCCCCTGAGCCAATTCACATGCACGTCTCAGTAACCCTCCGAGTCAAATGAATCAGTTTCTGCTTCAGAAGAAGTAATGACCCTTCTGTTTGGTGCTTTGTTGCCTCCTTTGTATCCACCAGAACTTTACATTTTCATTCCCTAAACTGCGGATTTTCTTGACAGAGAAGAGCTGCGGCTAAATTTAGAGCTAAAGTCTGGATCTGAGGTTTTTCTCCCATTAAGTGTCGTAATGATGGGCTACTGGAGGGAAACAGTTTCATGGAGCCAGACGTCACTTCTACACACACTAAGCCAAACACACACACACAAACACACACATCAACCTTTACAAATAGAAAAACAAATTTACATAAAAGCAAACCTGCTTATTAGCATGCAGAAGCATATTTATACACACATTTAAGGCCACCCACTGCTGTTATGCAACTAAATCTGAGCAGCCCTCCCACTTTCTGCCTCTTATCACACCTCCTGCTTTTAGCCTGGAAACTCAACCAGGATTATTCAACATTTTCCAGAAAGTGATTAGTTTTTATTAATTTATAAAAATATCTGGTCTGAGCCAGCAGCTCAGTGTGAAGGAGGCAACCCTGCCCCACAAAGGCAGCCAGCCAAGCAAACTGAGTCCCTGTTGCGTACCGGGCTCTTCACATGTGGTCCAAGTAAATTATTTAGTGTTCTGGAAAGGTGTTGACAGCAGATGCTGTTGAGCCTATTGACAAGTGGTGAGACTACAGAGACTATTTGTGTGGCAGCTTTTCTAGGAAACACATGGCCAGAGAGTGGAAGTGCATACAAAGAGTCATGTTTTTGAATGTCCACTGTGGACAAAGTGAACACAAAGTTTTGTTTTCCCAGCTATCAGCCTTACGCTGCCCTCTGCTGTCACGGTGTTACATCACGTGTCTCTTGTGCCTGCACCTCCGTAGAACTGTCTAATCCGGGTGACACCTCGAGGGAGGGAGGCTTTGGTGACGGATTTTGGCCTGGCGAGGGAAGTGGTAGAGCTGCCGGTGAAAGACTCCGGCAGGAAGCTCTCACTGGTGGGTTCGGCCTTCTGGATGGCCCCTGAGATGCTCCGGGGAGAACTATATGACCGCAAGGTAGCTGTCCTGTAATGTCTCATATTTTCATAAATGTTTTCTTTTATTTATTGGTTTATTTTTGCAGGGATGTTATAGATTAACAAACATCACTGTAAATGCACCAGAGTTCGCCGAATGGCTATTTTTCATCTTCTGTCCCTGGACCAAGAAAAATAAAAGCAAAAAACAAAGCAGCAAGATAAAATATTGCACATGTTCACACAACAATAAAGATAAAAATATACAGAGTATACTAATGACAAATACAGTTTTTACCTTGTGTAAGTGTACATTTTGCATTTACAAGTAAAAGGAAAACTTGGTGCTAGTGTTATTTGTTTCGTGTTTTTTATTTATTTATTTATTTTTATTATTTCATTTGTGTTTTGTAAAATGATAGAAAATACCACAAATGAAGTTCAGCCACCCTGATGTTCTTTTCCAAACAACTTTCTTTGTGCTTTTCTTTTCAGGTGGATGTTTTCTCCTTTGGCATTGTGCTCTGTGAAATTTTGGCCAGGATCCCAGCTGACCCTGAGATACTCCCCAGAACCCAGGTAGAGCTGGGAACAGCAGCCCATTTCTCATAAATCTCTGCTGGAATCCCAACATATTCTGTAGTTTGTACTGCAGCATGCTTATAGTGATGTGTTTCTACATGATGCGTTTCAGGACTACGGGCTGGACTTGAAGGCATTTAGGGAGCTGGTGACTGACTGTCCTCAGCGACTCCTGGAGTTAGCAGCCAGCTGTTGCATGGTATGTAGGTAAAAGTAAACACTTTACTTACTGCTGAGGCCCTAGAAAGGGAGAAAATGTATTCAGAGCAGCAGTGGTCTTTGTACTTGTGCGAGCTATCCCACATTATTCCTGCAGCATCTTTATAGTCTGTAAAAATATCTCAAGAGAGCTTTCATTTAGTCATTTCCTCAATTAGAACCTTTATCATACTGCATTTAACTAAATTTAAATAAATTAATTAACCTTTCATTTTTTATATCTCAATTTGAATATTTGCAGATTATAATAATTTTCTGCTTGTTCTATATCAAGCACTTGTGCATAGAGCTGTATAAAGTACACTGGTATTGCAAGAGTAGTATGAGAAGCTGAGAACTACGAGGGATCTGGTGTCTAGGGGCCACAAATGTTTCCTGCCTCAATTGCAGACCAATTTCATTGCTAAATAAATATGTTTTCTCGATCCTTCTTTTCATCATCCATCTTAATTAAAATGCAAATGATAAAGTTTAAAGACCCAATTTAAAAGAGCTAAGGTTTAGATCAGACCCATAGACTGTATATAAAAGATGGACAGAGCCTCCGTGACATAACCCGTAGGTTTCTAAAGAGCAAAAGTGAAGCTCGTTGGGCGTTCCTACCATCTTGGCAGCGTCACGTCTGCCGTTGCGCCCAGAACATACAAAAATGGGCAAAGTGGCGGAGCTGAGAGGGGGGCTGTGAGCATGGGGGTGGATGATTGACGTCTATCAAACTTCGAGCTACCTGTAGCTAAGAGCTAACTGAGCCCACTCAGATCTATCGTGAGCTAACCGGCTAACGGGGGTAGGCGGGCTAAAGCTAAGGCACACTGTTAGCTGGCTAAAATCCGCGTTTGTTCTACACTCTCCCTTCTTGCTGTGGATTTTGGATTCATGTCAATCAAAAGGACACGCCCCTAATTATGCCGAATTTTAAGATTAAATAACATCTGAACAGATGAGTTAAAAAAAAATTCACCCCCCTCACAGTTGTCATGAAGGTACACTTGACCTATTAATCCTTAAATGGATTTTTGTATCAGGCTTTAAACATGTTTATTCCTGCTGTAAAATTGGTGTTTTTAACATAAGAGTCTATGGGGATTTGCTCTGTTTTGGAGCCAGCCCCATAGTGGATGAGGGGTGAACTGCACTTTCGCATAGGCTTCACATTTCACTACTGGAGGTTGCCGCTTGATCAGACTTCATGTTTTCTGGTAGTTTGTTCCAGATGTTTAGAGCAGAGAATTTCAACACTGATTCTGCTTTAGTTTTACTGTAACTCTTGGGATGGAAAGCAAACATGTCCCAGATGATCTCAAGAGGTCCCAGTGGCTCATATGACATCAGCAGATCACATAATTGGACCAAAACCATTCAGAGCCTTGTGCGTCATCATTTACCATTTACCTGTTCAGGTAAACATATTTGATGCCCTCACTGGCTCAAATAAAAATAACACCTTGTTTTCACATGAATGGAATAAGAATTTATACTTGATTTAATGGTCAGGGTTGTACAGCGCATCTAAGTGAGAAAGAGTTCTGAAATAATTTGACTAACATGTAGAACTAAAGTAAAAAAAAAAAAAAAAAGTATTTTAATTTGTAAAACAACAAAAAATAAGTTAAATCTTTTTTACTTACCCAACAACCAGCTGTCCAGACAAAGGAAACACATGAAATAAACCTGCCGCTGTGTTGCTACATCCTTACCAGTCGGGAATGTTATGGACATTGACAATGGTCTTTCTGTTTGTCCATTTTGTCACAATGTGGCTTAAATAAATCTACATTAATGGATCTTCTCTTGTTTTAGACACTGTTCCATCATAGCCATGTCAAAAGCAGCATTGGCAGCAGAGCTGTTAAGTTCTTATTGTTCCAAGTCCAAGTCTCAAGTCACTCTTAGTTGTAATGAGTATCTGCTGTCTGGTCTGTATAGACGACTGCATTATAATATCCAAGGAATTTAAAATCTGTACTCATCCTTTATCTACCAACATATACTAACAGCACTGATCTGTTAAACTGACAAATACTCTGTTCCTCTCCTCTGCGATTGATAATAGTGTTCACTCTGTTACACACAAAGAAATTACTTCTGAAGTTGAACAGTAACTTTATTCACTGCCGCCATATTAACAACAAAGCAGTTCACCTGCTTCTGTTTACTTAACAGTACCAACAACTGGACTTCTGCCCCCTTCACAATAACAGTATACATATATAACCACCATAAAACAAATACAGAAGTATGTATCAACCAGTAACACAGTTTCTGTATTTCAATCTTAACACACTCAGGTGAAGAAGTTCAGGAACGGATCTCAACGAGGAAACTTGCCTCGACACAGCACCGGCTTTTTGTCGTAGTAAAAAACAGCTTTTAAACGGCTTTTAATTCGGCTTTATTGCAACCTCAAAAAACTGCCTAAGTATGAAAGAAACTGAAACCATGTAAACATATACTTCCGTACCAACAAACAAAGAAACTGGCAACTTCAGCATCCCTTTTAAAATCTTTTCCCTTCTTGAGCTCCTTCCAACTGGGGAGGACTAGCCTGATGTATTTCCTTTTCGTATCGGTCCTTTTTGTATAGTGTGGTCTTGCTGCCTTTTAAATCTCCCTTTGCACTTTCTTGGCGATGGTGGAAATGGCTGCTGCGTATGCATGGAAGTTTTGTGAATAACAATTTAACAGATTTTCCAAATTGCCGGGGGAGTAATCCTCTCATTTATCATCACCTCCCGTGTCTCACTGTGCGCTGGCTCACAGGGGAAAACGTAGTTAGTGCTACTTGTTCCTAGGCCGACAGCTGTAGTTTGCAGATGGAAGACCATCGTGGCGCTGCCCTACCGGCTTACCCGTCATATGTATCAACAAATCTAAAATTCTTTACTTACGAGAACATGTTAGATCATTAGCGGAGGACATCATGCACCAAAGATAACGCATATATATATGCAGACATCAATTTTGGCCAGTAAACAACAGAAAATGTTACACAATGTCCCTTTAATGGTTTCCATGTTGGTGTATGTGGACAGCTGTGAATTCAAACTCCAAACAGTAAATTCACATGTTTCTGTGTTTCCTGCAACCAGCAGTGTGCACATGCAGACACATTCCACACAAGCACACTAGAAAGCACAAGTACAGTCTCCCGGTGCAAGAAGAACTGATTTTTTATGTGTTTTGCTCCTATACATGTCCTGTACATCAGAACTTACACAAAGATCACAAAACAGTTATTCAAGTTTACTCTTCTGGCACATTTTCAGGCAGTGAAACTTGTTTTTTACACTCCATATAGTCTTAAAATTTGCTGGTACATTATTGTCTGCTGGTCAGGCTGGTTTTATAGCATTCATAAGGCAACCTAACCCGGTGTATCAGACAGATGTCATTGGGATATACTTTATCATCATCATTACCATCAATGTACATATGCAAGCAATTATATTATAAGGAAAACTACCTTAATGAAAAGCTGCGGCAAAAAACTTTTCAAACTCAATTTAAAAGAACTAAGGTTTGGACCGAACTTCACATATTAGTAGCTAAACAACTAAACACTGATTCTCCTTGTTTAGTTTTAACTCTTGGAAGAGAAACCAAACTTTACCCAGATGATCTTAGAAATGTCTGTGGATCATATGACATAAGCAGATCTGATATATTCTGTATTTTGGACCAGAACCATTCAAAGCCAGATGTAATACCAGCAGAAACATTTTTTAAATCAACCCTTTGGTGCACAGAAAACCAATTTTAAGATCTGATATTTGGTTATATGTTGGAGAACTCCACATGCCATCTTTGTTTGAGCAGATTTATAGTTAGCAAACGATACAAAGTAGTCCCCATCTTTCTAGTTAGATTCAGAACTGGACTGGAGATTCCCACCCAAGTTTCCAGTCAGTATAATAGGATGTTATGGTTGACTGTGTCAAATGGTGCACTAAGATCTAACAGAACCAAAACTTCTGCTTCTGTCTCTGCTTAAATGGCTTTTGTTCAAGCCTATAAAGAGAGTAGTTGTAGTGTTGTGGTGTGCTTATAATTCTAACTGAAAGACATTTTTCCCTTTTTGAGTGAGGGCATGGTCAGAAAGCCACGTCAATTACTGTACTCAAAATGCTAAAATCCTTTTGAGATGAATCAGTCAAGTCTGCCCCTGATAGGACCCTCACATTTGTGATGTTGCATTGTATTTTGTTTACACCGTTTCCTCTCTTCCAATCAAGGTGGAGTCCTTCCGACGGCCAGCATTCACAGAGTTACTGGACGAACTGGGGGAAACTGCTGAGAGTTTGGAGCCACCACCGAAATCTGACCTGCCCACGAGCTGAAAGGAGCATCTGAGAATCCTGCCAGTCCCTCGTCAGGGATTATTACTGGTCACTGTGTAGACAGGAAGCTGGAAAAAACATTCATTTTAAAAGGACACCGCATCCCTCTGCTTCTCAGCCTCAGGCACAACGTACCATCACTGAGGTCCAGTAGATATTTAGATGGAGGTGGAAGCTTTTCATGGACACTTGCTTTGATATTTTACTGTACAGATCATTGGTATATACCCTTAGGGATGGATTTACACATGTATTTGTTATTTTTTCCTGCTCTGCTCTTACTGTTCTTTGTGGGGGGTTTTAACCAATGATGCAGTTTCTGGTCTGTTGATAAATTTCTTATATACCTGTCTGAAATGATTCTGCAGAAATGGACTGGAATCTAGCTCTGACAGGAAGTTCTTCACGGAGTGAGGATGCTCTGCTCTCCACTGGAACTTCTTTTCAAGCATTAGCATGTGTTTGAATGGCTTTAAGTGGATATTGCTCAAAATTAAAATCCTGACAGTGAGGTCACAAGTAGATTTTTTCATCAGATGATTATATGTCACAAATTGTTCAAACATTTTTGGATTTATGTGGTTACTCTGAGCTCAACATTCCACATTCTTTTGAGTTCATGTTTTGGGCTCAGATTATTCAGGCAGCTACAAAACAAAATTCATATTGTTTCTATCTTTTTTATTTTTTTTATTTTGTCTCTCTTCTTTTGTTTTGGAACAAATGAAAATAAAGTATAAATTGAAGCTCCTTTGGCTAAAAATAAAGTTTTTAACCTTGTTACAGAGTCTTTAGCATGTTTTGTTTGTGGTAAATAAATATGCAATATGGCTCAAAATTTATGCTTTGAATCTGATAAAAATGACAAAAATTTATAAAATATTTTTATGCCATAACTTACTTTCAAATCAGCTTGCAGCTTTGCAAGTTTAAAAAAAAATAGCTTAATTATTGCTAAGTAAGTAGGATAATTCATATTTGTATGAAGTTTTGTATGCTAATTTTTGATTGGTTGATGGGGTGCATTTCCACCAATAGAAAGGGGGGTGCTTTTTGAGGCTTTTCTTGTCTTCTTGTAAGCACTTTCGTTTGACAAGGCTGTTTCACCGTTTCTTCCTGCACCAAATGCGGACCAAACGCGGTGAAAATATACATGAAAAAATATGCAGTACATAACTGAAGTGTATGGACTGAGTTATTGTCCGACTGTATGTCATAACTGCTGTTACTTTGCCTATCAACACAATTTACAAACTGGTAAATATTTTGAAATTGACTAACAACATAAATTGAAATGCAAACTCTGCCAGGCTGTGTCTTTCTGCTAAGTTATCTTAAAGGTTCATGCTATTTGGACACACCGCTGTGTCTGTTGACCCCAGAGGCCTTCCAAAACAATAGTTGTACTTGCACCAGGACAATTGTTTTTCTAGCAATGCGCAGGCAAGTGTCTATATAATTAAAGGATGACTAACTGGTAAATGACTTTCAGATTTTCTTCAAAATGCTTTATTGACACAGGTGATCCATGTGTGTCTGGAAAGACGTTTCTGTGCTCCTCCTCCAGTGACCTGTCAATCATCTGAGGTGCCACCCTTGCCGCCCCTCGAGCCCCTCCCGTATAATACCCAAACATGCTCAAGTTCGACCGAAGTTTGTGCAAATAAATAAAATCAGTGCTATTCCAGGGGACATTGCAGGTGCAAAAAGGCCCGTTACTCATCACACAGGTAAACTCTCTTCGTGTTATTGCTGTCCTGCTCGCTTTAGTCATTTTTGCAGGGAAAACAAGCCCCTAACCATGCATTAACATATAAAACAGCAAATACATACACATATTAGAGCACAACCCCTGTTATACAATGGCTTCTGAGAAGCATTTCCACTTCCTAATTCACCCCATTCTGGCATTCTGTAAATTCAATAAACATGGATGGCTTGGTTTTCTTTAGAGGCTGATTTAGAAAGTGTAATTTCATGAAAAAGAAATTATAATAATCTGGTCTGATTCAGCAGCATAGTGTGAAGGAGGCAACCCTGTCCCACAAAAGCAACCAGCCAGGCAAGGTGAATCTCTGTTGTGTGATGGGTTCTTCACATGTCATCCAAGTGAATTATTTAATGTTCTGGAAAGGTGCTGATAGCAAATGCTGAGTGTATTGACAAGTGGAGAGACTAAAGACTTTTTATGGGGCAGATTTTCCAGGAGACACATAAATACTCAGTGGACACATACAAAGATTGATCTTTTTTAAAAAAAAACAACAACAATGAAATAAAATTATAGAGTTTAAACAAACTGTTGATGCTGCTCGTTTTTCTTTTCAGATAAAAGCCTTACACTGCCCTCTGCTGGCAAAGTGCCATATTGCAGCCCTTTTGTGTCTGGAAAACTGATCCAGGTGGCACCTCGTGGTTAGCAGGCCTTGGCGACAAATTTTGGGCTAATGAGGGAAATGGTGGATCTACATAAGGAAAAATCCTGACAGGAAGATCTCTGGTTAGTTCAACTGTATGACCACCAGTTAGAAGCCTTATTTTAAATGACTGTACTGATTTCATTTGTTATATGGAGTCTGCAACGTCTCATGTATTCCACAAATAATGACTAAAATCAGAACTACTGGGAAATCAAAAACATAATTGGGAATGAATGTAAGATAACATTACAGAACATGTTGTGATGCCACACTTCATTATCAACTGTAATGCTTTAGCATGACAGAAAACACATTTTTGTCATCACAAAACATTACCACACAAGATTGGTCAAATTATGAGAGATTGGTATTGATACTCTGGAGAAGACACTTTGATATCTGCTGGTCAAAATATCAAATTCGATACTTTTTAAAATAATGAGATACAAAACATGCCATTTGTTGTCACTTCTGCAAGTTTTACTGACTGAAGTACCTAACTTTTTCCCTTTTATTTTTGTTTCTTTGTTTTAATCATGCACTTTCTCAGCTCCTTTTATATGTTTAGATAACAGGTGTCAAAAAATAGCTGATGTACCTGATAGCCAGTCTATCCCTCCAATTAGCTGATATCTTTATTTCATTTGTAGCTTCACAAATATGAACTATGAATTTGTTTCATCAGTAAATAAATAGTTGATCATTTCTGGTGGTTTGACACACTGCTGAACGAACAGTTAAACGCTGCCTTCAAGTGGTCATGTTGGAATAGTACAAGACATTTTTAATCGTTCAATCAACAGAAAACGTGGAAAATAAACTGACTGATATGGATGATGTTTAAACTGGGAAATATGTGATTTATAGAAATCAGTAGATGTTTAAATCTGTGACAGTCAAGCCGTGATCAGCTGATGTGGAACAGATCACATGTGGATAAGAAGAGAAACAGCTCTGACCAACACCAGAAACAGCAACATAACAACTACAGCATCATTTCATCTGTTACTTTAATTTACTGACATTTATTGATCAAATGAAGTTTAAAAACTTTGCTGTCTTGATTTTTGCCCTTTTCCGAGCCGGTTTTCTTTATTTTTGCATTTTTCAGTTTAACTTGTTAAATAAGTTTGTCTCTTCTTGACATGCAAGACACATGATGGCTTTTTGCTTTTTACTATTGGACGCTTTAAATTTGACATATTAGGTTTCTTTCAATCAAACGTAATGTAGCCATTTTTTCAACCTACTACAATAACAATCACAATATTAGACATATTCTAAATGATAAACCAATGAAAAGATAAATCATAAATCTAAGTAATTCCATTGTTACAGACAACGGTACTTGCTGGTTGTAACGGCTATGATGACAGGGCCTGCTGTCTGTCGTTGCTATGACAACAGAGATTTTCTCTGTCAGCTGAGATAAAAGGTCAGAGTTCTCCAATGATTTAGGGATTAATCCTCTTTGCTAACAAAAAGGCATATAGGAAAAAATCTTGAACCGTGAGCCGCAGAAGGGTCTGCCAAACACACAAATGTAATTGTCATTTACTGTCTTCACTGTTGTTTTTATGGCAAGTTAAAAATACTATGGCTTAGTTAAAGAAAAAAGCTAGAAGAATATTGTAATGACAGTAAATGGAACCAGGAGTACTCTGTACTCTAAGGCAATTTGAGAGAAAACTGAAAGGCCTAGCACAATGAATACAAGGGAAAATGGCTATGGTTTGATATATAATTTATGCATATACAGGGAAAACTGAACGTGAGAGAAATTTTAGAATAAGTTTATGGGCCAGCTTTAGAATGCTTGATGCCACATGCTAGACTGGGGAGGGTTTGGGATGATTTTAGATATTTCACAAGACTTAACCAACAATTATGTCAAAACTGTAAAGGATATCAAAATGTCTTTTCAGACAGTATAAGTTTTATTATCCGTGACCCGATTAAACTTTAAATGAAGCCTCTACATGAAAGTATGCCTGAGCATAAAAGCTTTAAAAGTAGGCTCATTCTGGCCAAATCCCATTCATCTCAATAGGACCAAAAATCAATGTTGTTTTTTTTATTTTTTATTTGTAAATTATTATTACTATATTATATTATTATTAATTTATATTTAAATTGTAAGACTTTTGTGCAGATCAAGAGGCATGTTTTGACACAACTCTTTGGGGGTTGAGTCAAATCTGCTGGAGGAGTTTGGTGCTGAAAATTGTGACAAAAACAGGAGAATGATATTGCGGAATAAATGCAGAAGTATAGTAATATGTGCCTTAATGCTTAAAACACTGGCACCCATAATAAAAAAAAACAAACAATGAGAATGAAAATATTAATCAACCACTCAAAGAATGCATCAAAAATCTAGATAATCAACCAATAGACAATATGTGGTGGTAACTGGTTCCACAGTCCTGTTCCAGCTACATAAAAGTTTTCTCTTGGTTGAGAGGATGGTTCAACGTGACCGGTCTGCTGACCTAAGGTAACATGACGGTGTGTATGATTGAAGGAGATCTGACAAATACTGTGGGGCAAAACTGTAGGGGCACTTAAAAACAATTTTTTTTTAAATTTGACTCTAAAACAAGGGACTGAAACAATTCAATGACGTTTTCTCCAGGAAATTCACCAAATGTAGACATTTTTAAATCCAGGTTAAAACCACTTTTTTTTTCTCAAGCACCTATGCATGAAATTTGCACGGTAACTTTTAACTATTTTTGCTTTTAATCATTTAATGTAATTTATGGTTTTATTTTGATATTAGCTATTTGTTGCTGCCTTTTACTACTACCTTTAATGACAAAGTACTCATCTCCAATAAATGAGTCAAAGTATTGATACTCGTGGTCAAGTCTTACTTAACTACAAGTAAAAGTTGCTTGGTCAAAATGTTATTTAAAGCCGCAGTGTGTAAAAATAACTCCTAATTTTCTGCTAATATATTACAAGCAACCGAGTAGTGCACTACTGGAGCCTCACTGTTTAAGAGCGTTATTACGACTACAGAAGCCGTGGAGATTCATAAATATTGCTGCATCACCCATTCACCTGGACGCTCCCCATCACCTTGTGTGTGCCCCCCTTCTAACCTGGTGCATCACCTCAT
>JBAMHW010000012.1:29743457-29772081 GCA_037177495.1 Rhadinocentrus ornatus | reverse complement strand
CTGCAGCTGGCAGCAATCCACCTGAAAGGAGTCAATTCCACAGCAATCTCCAGCCCAACCAACCACCCCCATGACACTATCAACTGTGACGTCGCAGGGTTGGTTGGTGTTGCGGTCCTGATTAGAGTCCCTTGTCCGCGTCAAAGTGAGAGAGATAACAGAGTGGACGATGGAAACTGGTAAACCAAGGCAGAAGAGAAAACAAAGAGGGATACTACTGTGTTGCTCCTGGGTGTAAAAAACAAATTTTACAGAGTTCAGGCTGAGGTCAAAACCATCTGTTTTTCACAAACCAGAGGTCATCACAGCTGGTACAAACCTCCACAGCACTCCCCGTTTTCCAGTCAGGTCAGGTTATCCTAAATTCTGTGATCCCTTCACCACCATCCTGCAGGTTGTATTCTTGTAAGGCGTTTAGCATGCGGGATTAATTTACTTTGAGAAAATACTTGAAATGTGTCTCCCTCCGTGGGGTAGAAAAAAAGAAAAGAAAAAGCGCAGCCATCACGAACCAACGTAACGCACCATCACCTACTTTTCAACACGAATGAGACTCATACTGAAAATTCACCATATCCATTAATATATGTTGAGCTCTGAGCCTCTCCATGTTTGATTTTTTTCAAATTTATTGTGTTAAATATTTGTCTTTTTTTTCCAATACGTTTCTTGTGACACTGTTGACTATTTGCAACAAAACGTTTAATGGTTTTGTGATCACGCCCCAATATCTTGGCAATTTCAAGAGCGCTCCATCTCTCTGAAAGACTTTTTACAATTTTTGACCTTTCAGAGTCAGTTAAATCTCTTTTCCTGGCCCATTTTGCCCGAGGAAAAGAAGCTGCCTAATAATTATGCACACTTTTAATAAAGGGCATTGATCTCCTTAGGTCAGACACCCTTGTTAAACAAATACACGTCACCTGATATGCTTAAATCTAATAAGCATTCAAGTTTATACAGCTTAGAGTTAAAGAAAATGCATGAATGCATGATATGGTCAAAATACTCCCTTTTCCTAATGATTATGCACACAGTGTACAATGACAATTAAGGCTTTAACTTCACTGCTAAGCAGCTGCTTGGGGCCACTATGCTACCAGAAAGCCACAAGTACACTTGAAATGTCCAGATATCTTGATTAAAATAAATAATAATAATAATAAAAAAAAGTCCAATCGTACATCCAATAGTTTAACAGCTACATAGCACACAAAACAACACATTAGAATGCCAAATAACACTGGTTTTGTCAGTTCCTATTGCAAGCTACTGTCTCTGTCGTGCATGTGCGTAGTTGTTAGTGGTGTCTAGAATGTCTGAGGTTCAAGAAATCAAGGACAAATAATCTGTGGTTTTAAGCTGTTTTGCACCAATTAAACTGGTTAACTTGTTTAAATCTAAAATGCTAATGTTAATGTTAAGCTAATGTTTTCTGTTAATTTTAAATAAAAATTCAGTATACCACACTCATCTATCACTTTCAATATGAAAAACTGCAAATTAATATTAGATCATTTCTTTCTGAATTTGCTAATCCAGTAGTAATCCAACGACCATATGATGTAAGCCAACTACAAATAATGCAAATGAAAAAGTGTCACGACCCGGCCTAAAGAGTGAAATAAAATAAACCGCCCCAGCAAAACGTCCACAGCTAACAGAGGAAAGGAAAGGAGTATCAGGGAAAAATAGGGGGACCATAAGGTATTTTAGGTGAACTGGCCAGTTGCTCCTGTTCACTGCATCTTTTCCAGCGCCAACTGTGTTACAACTGCAGCACAGATCACACAACATCTTCCCCCCAGAAAGTGTCACAAAGTGCAAATGGGACCTGAGAGAGTGCAAAATCCCTGCTGTCTAGACACCTGCCTAAACCAGCCTCACCTGCCATAAGGTTCTCCCTGGTCTATATACAGTTCCGGAGGCGGGTTCTTGTGCACCAGGATACCGTTGGCACAGGCTAAAGGAGGAAAAGGAAGGGAGTAACGGGGGAAAAAGGGGGGGGGGCATCAGGTTACATCTGCTGGTATTTAAGAATCAACAAAACTAAAAGGAAAAACAAAACTAAGTCCAACCTATGTATGTACAAGTGTGTTACACTTACATTAAATACAATGATCAAGCACCTCGAATAGTTAAGCACAAGTGGTGCCACGGTTGTTGAGGGGCCCCCAGAAAAATAATGTTTTTTTAAGGCTCCATAAAGGTTTGGGCTGGCCCTGGTTGCAGCAGGGAAACATGTGAATCCTGCAGGACTGTGGCAGACAAGGTCAGGAGTTGGTGATCCCTTCTCTAATGTGTTACTCTTTATCGTCAAATAGCGACACAGCGTTTTTAACTCTTCTACTGATATTTTTCTGATGTGAATAACCTCTGTGATAAATGTTATCTACTTGATAAACTTTCAAAATGTCACGTGTTTTTAATGACTGCATTAGTTCTGAGGAAAGCTAATAAATAAAGAAAAAAGAATCTGCCAAATTTAGCCTTTGTCAAGTAGTGACAGTGGCAAGGGATCCCAGATTGAGACTCGTAGTCACCTTAGGCTATAGATGATTTAATCTTAAGTAAACGGTGTCCATAAAATGTTAATATTGTCTTGTGAAGTTAAACAATTTTGAGTGACTATGACGGTGGTGTGGTGGTAAGCACCGCAGCCTCACAGCAAGAGCCCCGTTTCGAGCCCCCGCTGGGGGGAGTTTCGAAACTCAGGGGTGGTGGCCTTTCTGTGTGGAGTTTGCATGTTCTTTGTGTATGCGTGGGTTCTCTCAGGGTTCTCTGGTTTCTTCCCACCATCAAAAGACATGCATGTTAGGTTAATTGGTGACTCTAAATTCTCCCTAGGAGTGAGTGCGTGCGTGAATGGCTGTTTGTTCCCATTTGTGTTGGCCCTGCGATGGTCTGGTGATCTGTCCAGAGTGTACCTGCCTTTCACCTGCTAAATGCTGGGATCGGCTCCAGCTTACCCGCGACCCATAATAGACTAAGTGGTAGAAAATGAAAAAAAAAAAAAAAAGACTTATTTGATGATAGTTAATTACTTTTTGAAACATAATTGCAATTAGTACTTCTTTCATTTTGATAATTAATATTTTATTACATAATCTATCCTAATATGTGACCATCTGCCCGTGCAGAAAATTAAATATAAGCATGTTTTAAACTGCAGGCACATGGGACATTTAAGAAAAAAATCATTGTGAGCAAATCTTAAATCAATACAGTTAATATGCAAGTATTGTTATTTAGCTCACATTCACAGTGGTTTCATGGCACCATTAATGCTGCCTTATAAAAATACAAAAAGCTTATTACGTGTATAAAGTAATGTAATATTTGACTTGTAATCTCCACAGCTGCCTTTGAACCCCCTGACGTTCCTTGCCCGGATGTACAATAGTAACTCTGTTGGCGCTACAGCAGTTTAATGTGTGTGTGGGATCCTCGCCTGTACCCGTCCAAGTATATACGTACCACAACCCCCTTTCGGAAAGGCAGTTGACCAATCCCAGTAGGCGAGGGCGGAGCCGAGGAGGAGCTCCTGCCAGCAATCTTCCGAAGGAAACCGGGCACAGCTGTTTCGAATAATGTCCAGCCTGCCAGGCCAAGGGCCGTAACAGGCTTGCTCACCAGCGTTAATAACATCTCTGAGTAATGAAGGTGGATGACCAGTCACTTCTGAACACACAGTGTGAGGTTCTGCAGAGCAAACTAAAGAAAAGTGTGACTTAGACACACAATCTAGAAAAGCTGATGCATATGTGAGTGTAAAATAATTCCCAGCTGAGGCTCCTGGGATTGTGTGAAGATCTGTTCAGTTTTTTTGGGATGATTGTTCCACCGTATAAGTTAAGCCGGTCAGCAACTTGAAATGTGTGATCACTCAAGGTTTCCAGAGTAAAATGTTGTTCGACTCAGAAGGGAGGAGAAAATAGTGCAGCAGACACTCCTGAAGCGTTCCAGCAGAGTGATAAAATTCCAGCAGACAACATGACAACTGATGGGATTATTTCACAGAAAAGTTGCTCCAATTTAGCATTCTAGCCAGTCAGTCTATATCGGGCAAGGATAATTCTGTAAAAGTCCACTAGCTCAAATACTGCGTGACAATGCAACTCACATGAAGAAGATAAAGGACGACTTGAGAATCTGCAGCTTGTGGAGCATGATGAGCTTATTTCATAGCACAGCGTTAGTCATGCTTTCACTAATGTACGTAAACCTGTGGAGCATTTTAAACATTCACAACTACCACAGTCCCGTTTGCATTATATTGAAACTGAACTAAAAGTTCTTGCAAATCGGCTCTACGGAGATGCTCCGACCAGATGGAACAGCAGCTTTATGATTAGAAGTCGTCTTCAGCAGAAACGAGCCCTCTGAGCCGATACTGCAGATCACGATCTGTCTGCAATGCTGTGTTCCCAGATTACAGGTGATACTCCAAAAATTTGAATATTGCGCTAAACTTAATTTTGTTATAATTTTACCGATTATGACTTACAGCTTATGAAAACGTAAAAATCAACATATTAGAAAATTAGAATATTACATAAAATCAATATTAAAAGTAAATTTTGAATACAGAAATGTTGACTATCTAACGAGTATAGTCCGGCATATAAACTCCTGGTTTAAGCTGCTTTTGCACTACTGCCTGCGGCGTGGCATGGATGTTATCAGCCTGTGGCACTGCTGGGGTAGAATGGAAGACTAGGAAGATTCAGTAGCAGCCTTCAACTATTCTGCATTGTGAAGTTTCATGTGTCTCATCTGTCATTTGTCAATTCCCCATAGTTTTCAATGGGGTTCTGGTCAGGGATGTTAGCTGGCCAGTCAAGCACAGTAATCCCTTGGTCCAGGTTTTGGTTCTTTTGGCAGTGTGGGCAGGTACCAAGTCCTGCTGGAAAATAAAGTCAGCATCTTCAAAAAGCTTTTCTTCTGAAGGAAGCATGAAGTGCACTAAAATCTCCCTAAAAACGGCTGCGTGGACTCTGAACTTATTAAAGCCCATGGACCAACACTGGCAAATGACACGGCTCCCACATCAACACAGACTGGAAACTTCACGCTGCACTTTAAGTGTCTTGGATTGTTGCCTCTCCATTCTTCCTCCAGACCGTCGGACCTTGGTTTCCAAAAGAGATGCAAAATTTGCCTCATCAGAAAAGAACACTTTGGACCACTGTTCAAAAGACCAGTTAATTTTTTCTTTAGCCCAGGTAGCTTCTGACATAATGTTTTAATCAGGAGCGGGTTGACAAGAGGAATATGACAACTGAAGCCCATGTCCAGGATCCATCTATATGTGGTGGCTCTCAAAGTACTAACTCCAGCCTCAGTCCACTCCTTGTGAAGCTCCCCCACATTTTTGAATGGCCTCTTCCTGACAATCCTCTCCAGGCTGCAATCATCCCTGCTGGTTGTTTCACCTTTTTCTTTTACACTTTTCGTTCCACTCAACTTTTTATTGATGTGCTTTGATGCAGCACTCTGAGAGCATCCAACTTCTTTTGCAACTACCTTTTGAGGCTTTCCCTCCCTGTGGAGGGTGTCTATGATGGTTTTCTGCACAACTGTCAGGTCAGCAACCTTCCCCATGATGGTGAATTCTACTAAAATAGACTGAAAGACCATTTAAATGCTCAGGAGTCTTTTTACCGGTGTTTTGTAATAATTAGCTGTGTGGCACTTAGAGGCTTCAACATTGAACCCTTTAACACTATTCTAATTTTCTGAGATTTAGATTTCTGGGTCTCATAAGCTGTAAGCCATAATCATCAAAATTATAACATAAATGCTTAAAATATCTCACTTTACATATAATGTGTCTACATAATATATTAATTTACCTTTTTAAGTTAATTTACTGAAACAAATTAAGTTTTGCGTGATATTCTCTTTTTTCTTTTGTTTCACTTCACGTACATCCAGATTCCCTTTCGACACATTCTCTTGGGGCCAAATATTAAAAAAGCTATTGTTACTGCTAAATTATGATAACTACCTTTGCTTTTATTAAGATTATGAAGCAGCTTGTTTCACTTTAGAGGGTTTTGTCTGTATAAATCTATGCATCCATTTTCCATCGCTTATCCGGAGTCGGGTTGTGGGGGGCCGTTGCCTAAGCAGGAAAACCCAGACTTCCCTCTCCCCGGCCACATTCACCAGCTCATCCGGGGGGATCGGATCGGGGGGTATCTTGAGGCCTTCCCAGGCTAGCCGAGAGATGTAGTCAGTTCAGCGTGTGCTGGGTCTTTCCCTGGACCTCCTTCCGGTAGGACGCACCCGGAACACCTCACCAGGGAGGCATCCTGACCAGATGCCTGAGCCACCTCATCTGGCTCCTCTCGATGCTGAGGAGAAGTGGCTCTACTCTGAGCCCCTCCCAGATCACCAAGCTTCTCATCCTATCTCTAAGGGAGAGTCCGGCCACCTTGCTAAGAAAACCGCTTTCGGCCGCTTGTATTCATAATCTTGTTCTTTCAGTCCCTACCCACAGCTCGTGACTATAGGCGAGGGTAGGAATGTAGATCGACCGGTAAATCGAAAGCTTTGTCTTTTGGCTCAGCTCCTTCGTTATCACGACAAACCGATGCAGAGTTTGCATGAGGCGTGTCAGCCAAGACAACCCTACAGCATCCAGAAGCCTTAAGGAACGGACGCCACACCTATCCACCTGTCAATCTCCCGCTCCATCTATCCCTTGAAAGACCATAAGATAGGTAAACTCCTCCATCTGGAGCAGGACCTCATTCCCGAGAAAGTACTCTACCCTTTTCCGGCTGAGGACCATGGTCTCGGATTTGGAGATGCTCATTCCTATCCCAGTCGCTTCACACTCAGCTGCGAATCGCTCCAGTGAGAGCTAAAGATCGCCCCTGTAGTTGGAGCTCACCCTCCCATCCCCCTTTTTGACGAGCGGGACCACCACCCCAGTCTGCCAGTACAGGGGAACTGTCCCTGATGTTCACGCGATGCTGCAGAGGCGTGTCAGTCAAGACAGCCCTTCAGCATTCAGGGCCTTAAGGAACTCTGGGCGGACTTCATCCACTCCCGAGGCCCTGCCACTGAGGAGCTTTTTAACCACCTCAGTGATCCAACACCAGGGTCCCCAGACTCTGCCTCCTATTTGGAGGATGTGTTGGTGGGATTGAGGAGGTATTAGAAGTATTCCCCCCACCACCTCACAACGTCCCGAGTCGAGGTCAGCAGCCCCCCATCCCCACTTTACACAGTGTAGATGGAGCACTGCTTTCCCCTCCTGAGCCGCCGGATGGTGGACCAGAATCTTCTCGAAGCCTTCCGGAAGTCAAACTCCTCCCATGCCCAAGTTTATTCCTTAGCGATAGCCGAAGCCGCGTTCCGCTTAGCCCGCCGATACCCATCAGATGCTTCTGAAGTCCCAAAGGCCAAAAAGGCATTAGGACTCCTTCTTCAGCTTGATGGCATCCCTTACTGCTGGTGTCCACCAACGAGTTCGTAGGTTACCGCCACGACAGGCACAGATGAACTTACGGCTACAGCTCCGGCTGGCCGCCTCAACAATAGAGGCACGGAATTTGGTCCACTCAGATTCAATGTCTCCTGCCTCCTGCAGGTGGAGAGTCCACGGAAGGGGGGGCCCATGTTACCTTTTTGGGCTGAGCCCGATCGGGCCCCATGAGCAAAGGCCTGGCCACCAAGCGCTCGCCTTCATGGCCCACCTCTAGACCTGGCTCCAGAGGCGGGTCACGGTGACCCACGCCCGGGCAAGGGAAACCTGGGTCCATGATTTCTCATCATCATAGGGGTGCTTTGAGCCGCGCTTCGTCCCTGGTCCCTTCCCTAGACACCGGTTTGCCAAACTGCAGAGAAAACTCATTTCAGGCGCTTGTATTCGCAGTCTTGTGTACCCACAGCTCCTGACCATAGGTGAGGGTAGGAATGTAGACCGACAGGTAAATCCCTCTTCACCACGACAGACTGATGCAGGGTCCACATCACTGTAGACGCCGCACCAATTCGCCTATCGATTAAATCGTATTGACTCTGTTTAATTAAATGAAAACAGTAAATAATGAAGTAGAAGTCAGTAATAGAAGTAAAAGCTGTCAAAGAACATATAAAGTTGAAGAATTTGATGCTGTAACGCCTTTAAAAATATCATTATTAACATGTTCTTGTCATTGTTATAAGTATACAATATAATAAAAGGACAATGAATGCTGGTTGGAGGGGCCCCCTGTGAAATTTTGCTTGGGGCCCCCAGAGTCATTGCAAAATCTCAAGCATCACCTCTGAGTGTATGGTAATGAAGGAGGTCAGTCAAGTAGGAGGGAGCAAGGTTATTCAGGGCTATGAACATAATGGAAGGGATTGTTTGCTGAATATGTTGCAGAACAGGAAGCTGGTGGAGTCAGTGGCAGGTAGGTAAGTTTAGAAACGGTTCCTGACTGCCGCCAGACCGTCAAGTCACATTGGCACAATTTGTTTGATGGTTTTCCTGTCCACAATGCTTTGGTTATGTTTAAATTCTGCATAACACCCACTACTTCACATGATCTACATATTTTCAGGCCCAGGACCAGAATACATGTAACTGGGTTTGCACATAAAAATGTCACGCTACACACTTCTTCACTGCATGATTAGTTGTGACACCTTGGTTTCTTTCTGTGAGATTATATTAAATATGTATGTTTTCCATGTGTGCCATTAGAACACTGCTTCATGTTGATGCTGAAGAGGTCAAGCTCAGATCAGTGATGAACTTGCTGATGAGGTTTGCACTGATGTGAGAATGATGTCTTATTGCCGGTGATGACTCTGATGCAGAAAGTCGTGCTGTAGCTGGTTATGAGGGGCCGTTTGAGACATTATTCAGAATTACCCTCTCACAGACATATGTGAAATTTAAGTCATTATACTAAAACCTCCAATTTATCATACTGAAACTGCCTCTTAAATACTATAATGAATTTTCCTCTCATATATTAAACTGAAATGCTCTTATACACTATACTGAAATCACTCACACACAATAGTGAAATTTCTGGAACCAGTGGAATTCTATTGGTGTGTGTGAGAGGGAATTTCACTAGTATGTATGAAAGGAATTCTACTGGTGTGTGTGAGAGGGAATTTCACTAGTATGTATGAAGGGAATTCTACAAGTGTGTGTGAAAGCAAACTTCACTTTAAAAAGGAAGCTATTTTAGTTAAAACGGAAGTCAAGTAGTAGACAAAAAACAGGAGCCCTTTTTCAAAACAAACCGAAGAGGAGCAAGTTGGAGAACACCGTGACAAATGTTTTGCGAACATTTATGCTGTCTTAATATCTGCTCAGTCGCCTGGAAGTAATCTCAGTGAAGCAGCTGGCATCTTCAATACTATTCTGACCTCAGCAGAGACTATTAAGGGTTAACGTGACATCAGCCAGACAACTGACAGTAGTAAGTCTGAATGAGGACATGCTAACTAGCCACCTAGCATAACTTAGACATTAGAATATACAGTGCTGTAAAACAAAGACCCGGACAGCACTGTGAGTCATATCCTGGAGAATACTCCTAATGCAGGTGAAGCGTATATTGCCCAGTGCTTTCCAGGTCTTCCTTTGACAGCACTGCATATCTTAATGGCCGAGTTATGCTATGTGGCTAGTTAGCATGTACTCATTAAGACTTGCTACTGTCAGTTATCCAGTTGCTGTAGCGTTAGACCTAACCCTGATAATAGTATCTGCTGAGGCCAGTATAGCATTGAAGAAGCCAGCTGCTTCACATAGTGATCATAAACTCATGACCGCATCAATAGAATTAAACAATCCCACTGCCACTGAACATAAGCAACACCTGCTATGCTTTCTGCAAACAAGATGACAAGTTGAAAACGTCCATGTCCCGGCCACTAATTTTAATATAACGTTATAAATACAGCAACACAGTTACTATCTCAGTTGCATAAGCAACTTTTTTCCCCAACTTTTCCTAATTAAAAAAAAAATTCTAAATTTTGAATGCTTCAACACTGACTTAAACACTGACAAATGAAAACAGTAACACAGGGTTGAAAACTTTCTTTATCAAACACTGAGTCAAGGATGAGACAGTGAGCTGAGGCTTTGATTTCATCATTTCTAGCTTCACAGAGATTACTTCCAGGCGACATATATAGTATAGTGTATAAAAGCATTTCAGTATAGTATATGAGAGGTTTTACTATAATGTGTGAATTATTTCAGTAAGATATATGATAGGTTTTTACCATAGTTTATTAATGATTTCAGTATGATATATGAAAGGTTTTAGTATAATGTGTGAATGACTTAAATTTCACATGTGTCTGTGAGAGGGTAATTCTGAATAATGTCTCAAACGGCTCCTTATAGCTGCTAATGATCTCCATCACGATGATGATCAGCGCAGCAGGAAGCAGCTGTGAGATTCAGTTTGTGTCCACCTGCTACAAAAGCCACTTCCATTCATCCAAGGCTGCTGTGCTGTTGTGTACTTTACATTTGTAAAAGTAGCCACTTTACAACACAAACGTGTCTGCATTTATCTAAAAAAGCTTTAAAGGTCCCATATTACACATTTTATCAACAACTTTATATGGGTTTCAGAGGTCCAACAACATTGTTTTCAAAGTGTATTACCCCAAAATTCAGCCTTGCTCCTTAATTTCAGCCGTTCCAAAAGTGGCTCTAGTGAGTTCTACTGAGAACGGTCTGTTTTTGTGTCTGAACCTTTTCCAAACTGTCCACCACAGCTGTATTGAAGGCTTTACAAGCTTATTTTCTACAAATGATAGAATAGTAGACCCAACATGTGACATGAATCTGCAGTCAGAGTTTATCAAATTTCAGGAATTAATAATAATGAGCTTATCAGTGTTTGCTGGGACTCAGAGCAACGTTAGAGCATTTCTGTTGTAAGACAAGTGGCCAATCAGTAAATCTGTACCACACAAACACAGATGCTAGCACACACTTCTCCTGAGACTCCACCCTTTGTTTGAAGGTTAATTGGTTTGAAACCGGGGTATAGATAATAACGTTATGATCAGTCAGTGGGCTTTTACTGATCTGTGTGGGTGTTTGTGTGAAGAGAGTCGAAGGAGAGCTACAGAGAGAGAGAGAGCTGACTTTACAGGGTGTAGGGGAAACAAACAAGGTGAAGGTTAATCATATTGACAGCATCCATAACTCTACGTCTGTTTTACAGTCAGAGTCAGACCAAGCACGGGAAACCAGCTTAGATTCGCCGTGTCAATTATTGTTTATATCTGGATAAACGTACCGTATGTGGATTCTACGTGGAGCAGACAGCAAGAGCTCTTTGTGAGGTGCACATTTTTCTTGTCCCAACATTCCTCTGTCCTCCTGTAGCACTGATTTATATCACACTATGTTTAGTAGTTAGTAGTGAGTAAAATATTTATAAACCGGTCTACATGGATTATGTGGGCTTCAGTTTTTTTTATATAATCATGTCTTGTGGGTGGTGCTTTCTTTCCATTTAGCCCATCAAAGTTAACGTGTGATTTGCACTGCCATCAGTAAGTCATCAGTAACTAATTTTGGATGGTTTTTGGACTCCACCAGAGCGACTGTCAGAATTGAGAACAGAATTTATTGACGCAGCACAGACTCCCTGCAGTCGGCTCAGGATGTATTTCTAGCCCCATTCACATCACTTTTTGTGTCGTGACTGTTGTGCTTTTGTTGCATATTGTTGCCATGTATGAAAGTAGAAAGTAGGAACAGAGATTGAAGCTGATCTGCCTCTGAACCAGCAAGCAAGTTGGTACCAGGTGAAAAGTTCTTTGTCGGTCTTTACGTCTGTACAGGAGAACAAATAAATCTAATCCAGGTATAACCTGAGTTGTTTATTTATCACTTTGGGTATAAAGCTGCACTAAATGTGTTTTGCCTTTTAAGTTGTAACCCTTGAAAGATGCAGTGTGTAAAAGGTTAATGTTTGTGTTTTTATTCTCTTGGAATGAGCCATTTTTATCTACTTGTCATGTGTCCACATACATGGCAGCTGCCATATTTGTGCCACCTACAGTGTCTCTGAATAGACAAACAACTCTGAGTGTGAAGTGAGAACCCTCTGAGCTGTAAAAGCATTAAAAATGTATTACATAACTTTCCAACCTTAAAACTCCACGCTCCAAACTCATTTTAATGGCAGAGTGACATCTAGTATTTGTACAGTATGTCTGCAGCCATACTGAGCAAATGCCCAGCAGCGTCCTGAGGCTGAGAAGCTTCACTATACAACTGAGTTTCGCTTATGTCATGCGGCTATTAACACACTAGCAGTTTTGACACCGGTAACATCTTAAAAGGCATCTGATAGAGGTTTAGAGCTACAGCTGCTTCATTCCAAAGATATTCAAATTCAACCTTAAAGTAGTTGTCTTGTTTTTTTTTTCCTTTGTGCTATGTGCTATCTTCTTTTATTCTTCACCATGATATTTATGCTTTGTAACAAATCTCACAAGTGTTCCTTTACTGTGGCTCTAAAAGTATTCATATAGACCTTATGGTTGCAGAGATATATTCATCACAATATGGGCATCAAATTTTTGAGCTGTCATGACAAACAAAAACAGGGCTGAAAGGGTTAAGGGATAGTGGTTAGGAGCTCAGACACCTGGAATGGGGCTCAGAGTAGAGTCCTATACATTGAATGAAGCCAGTAGAGGTGGTTCAAGCATGCTGTCAGGATGCCCTGAATCCTTGACAGACTGAGCATGGTGATTACTGGTGGCTCAAACAAACTCTCAGGACATGGAGAGTGAGACCCAGAACACATGAAAGATTCTATATCCTTTGTAGCCTGGGAAGGCTTCAGGCTACCCTAGAAGGAGCTGGAGAGAGGGAGACGGATGGCTCCTGGATCTGCTGCTTCTGCAATAAATGAAAGAAAATGGATTCTTTAGTGACACAAAACAGTGTACAGCGTTATCATTCCTTCTGTGAAATATTTTGATTGTTTAAGCATGACTGGTTGACCTTCTAACAAGAGAACAACTTTAAGACAAAATTTTGTACCTATTCAAAATATTTCCTTTTTAAAAATTTTTTTTTTTATGTTAAAATGAACCCACATTCTGCTTAATGTGCATGTTCTTACACATTGACTTGAAATTCTATAAATATATTTCCTGTAGAAAAAGGAGTGACAGGGTTCAAAGCTGTTGTTGTAAAGATTTTCTAGAATCCATAAAATCAGCTCTGTGAGCAGCTTTCAGGGAGCAGAGCTGCCAGTGAAATGTAGGAGGTTGAGAAGGTCAAGCCGGCAGTTAAATGTGTTGCTGTGCATTGCCTGCCCTGTCATCCATCTGCAGTGGGATGTCATCTCCATCAATCATGAAAAGGAGGTCAGCATCAATTAGTATTACATTTTCAAAATTGGACCACAGTATCTCAGGCTGCTGAGCGCAGGTGTACTCTCAGACACAGACCAAATGATATGTGCAAAGATTATTTTGTAAGATGATCCCTCTGCTGCATTAGGTGATTATAGAGACATTAATCTTTCCAATGACATGACTGAGACACATTGAAGTTCCATGTCTGCTTCTGATCAATCACAGCCTGTCTGAAGGAAGGGGGTTCCAAGGGTTGAAGAAAACAAGCAGTGGAGGAAACTTTTCCATTAGTGACATCAAAAGAGAAAAGTGAGGCTCCATTAGCTTGCTTTTGATCTCTTCTCTGATCCACTGCTTTTTCTTTACAATCACTGGTCTTTCTCCTAATTTTTCTCGAGCCTCTTTACAAACACAGCTCGCACTGCACTGTCTCTGCCTCACTTATTAAACTGGTATTAACTTCTACTAATCACATTTATCTTACCAGATGACACTGAGAAAAGAAATGTTTAGCTTTGCAAGTCCCACCTTAAAAAATCTCCCAGAAGTACTACTCAGGGCGTTGACTGTATTCAGTCATATCACTTGCAGTCTTATGTACCTCCAGTGAACAAAGTGGTGGTCAAACAAACTAAGCAAGAAAGATTTGAGATGTTGTCATTGTATCTTAGATGCAAGTTCATGCACCAGACACCTTTAAAATAGTTGTGCTATGTGACGCCATAGATCCTCTGTTGAATACATCTTTTGATGCTACATGCTTCAGTCATGTCTGCATGACTGTCGCTGTCAGCCAGGAGTCACACTGTGACTCAGCTCTGTAAACCATTTATATCAATTTCTATCCAGAATATTTTTGGCTGGTTTTCTCTTTTCATGATTTCAAAAGGAAAACTGAAGTAACTTAAATAAATTTCACAATTTTAACGAATGAACAAGCAAAGCCAACACAAATGGATGTATTCTAATTATGTACAAAAGCATTTTCAAGAACTCAACACATTCCCCACACACACTGGTCTGCAATGAGCTAGGCTGACCAGTATTCCTTGTTACGCACAACTGATAAAGCAAAAATATGAATACAAGCAATTTTAGAGGGTAAGATATTAAAGTTTGAATGTTGGTCAAGGGTCCTTATCCACACAGTTTAATGAATGTTTTTTATTGTCTATCTACTTGGTATTTTATTTTTAGTACAATGGCTTGGACTAGGGCTGTAGAAGAACTACCTGACTCCACTCTTCCTCTTTCGACTGATTAAATCAATAATCAATTCAATCATTCAATTATCACAGTTAATCAGAGTTAGACTACTGCTCAGACTCCTACAGCTCCAGCCTTAGGTGGGACTGGGGCTGGAGCCAAAGACTTCATCAGATACAGCTTTTTTTTACTCCACCACAGAGACCTCCAATAAAGATGCGAGGATTAAAGCCCAAAATAGTTCTGTGGATGGTGCCTATGATACGGTTACTCTGGAGTAACTGTCAAAGATAGTATAACCATCAGACGCAGCTGCACCAAATAAATAGTCTAATGGTTCCACGCAGCAGAAATCACAAGTATCCTGATTTCTATGCACAAGCCATCAGCCCAGTACGCACATTCTGCAGAGACTCTGGTACATGAAGGAATGTAATGAGCCCTAAAGCGCCCCAGTTGTCTGCAATAGTCACTGTACAGCATGCCCAAAAGACTAAAGAGTTTTATTTGTATTTGCTGAAGAATAGCTGGATGCTGGAGATAGTGTGAGCTAAAATGCACGTACATCCTCCAAACCGGGAGCCACGATGCTCCTTTAAACCAGCCTGTACTTTGAGGTTCAGTAAACAGGCTGAAAACTTTCCTTTTCTGCTCTGAGAGCAAACAGCCCCTGCTTGCCTTGCAGTCTCTTTTTGGCTGCAGTTCAGCCCCCAGAGTGTCGAACACTTCGTTCTCGTTCTGGTGTAGTCTGGTTCTCTCCACCGTCTCTTCTATTATTCATCACATGCTGGAGGGCTGCTGATTTGTGCAGGCTGCCATGGCTCCTCATGTCTGTGTGATGTAGGCTTGAACAAATCCATTGATCTGATTATCAAACAATCACGCATTTGATTCTCCTGTACTATCAACACAAATTCAGTCAGCTACACAACCAGCTACGAGATTTGGCTTGATTTACACGACTGCTCCATCTGGACGTATTTGTGGCTCAACCTAACACTGCACATCTGCAGCCTCAGCACATATGTTACCACCATCTGTTGAGGCAATATTTATCTTTCTTTCTTGCGGCAGAGCTACAATGCAGAACTACAAGGCATCAGGACACAAATGATTGGAGCAAAAACCTCTGCCTCGTGTATTTCCTCTCTGTTACTATTGATTTAAAAAAAACTGAATGCTACAGGTATGAAAGTATTATTGATGACATTTTAATAATAATAATAATAAAGATTTAAAAAAAAAACAAATCAGTATCATACATCAGTGACTGCTGTGTAGTGGTAGATGAAAGTGTAGCCAGACAACATAGAAAAGTGGTGTGTAGGATGATTGGTGGTGAGGAAGATGAAGAAGACAGAACAGTTAGTGAAAAACATAGTAATTACAACAATATTACAAGCTCCTGTCAGGTGAAATTTTTCCACCATCCCCTCCCACAGAGAAACAGTTTTGAGCAACAACAATTTAAGAAAACAAAACATGGAAGGATTTGAATTAATGGAATGGAAACATATACATTGTCTGGTAAACGCTGTCCTCTAAGCAGGGTCAGATTAAAAGGGCAGGGGGCCCTGGGCACAGAGTGTCCAAGCGGCCCCCCTACCCACGGCAATATTGTGAAAATTATCCACGACACAAAGTAAAACTAAATTTCTCAGTCAGTGGTGACAATAGCAACACACTACACATTGTGGTGTAACTCACTGGTTTATGTACATTTTGTTCAATGTCCATCAAGGCGGTCTATGTTTCAGATTTTTTTTATTACTCATCCGCAAACACACAGCACACTGTCTTACAGCACTCCTTTGGTCCTTAAGTCAGATAGTTCCCAGTCAGAAAGTTTCCAGTCAGACAGTTGCTAGTAAGGCAGCTCCCAGTGAGACAGTTCTCAGTGAGACAGCAGCTTCAATACAAAACATGACTTAGTGACATCTATTGGAGAATAAATTTTAACATAAATTTTTTAAACATATTTGTTGGCGCAAATTTCCAACAATCACTTATAATAATGCCTTACTGTAAATATAAATAAAGGGTGACTATATGACTTCCATTATGCTGGATTTTTAAAGCAAACCTCCAATTTCATGTAATAGATCATAAGAAATCTATAATCTGATATTCACTCGGAAGTTTATACATTTGATTAGATTTTAAATTCTCTATTTGTATGTTTCACTTTTGTTTGACAACTCACAAAAAGAAGATTTGTTTTTTTAGAAATTCTATTACAACCATATTATTATTAATCCATTTACAACAGCAATTGTTTAGAAGCAGCAGTTGGGTTGACAAAGGGAAGCAAATGGAACATCATGCTGCTAATTTCATAAACATAGTAGGTCTTTATAATAAAATAATCTTAGTAATAGGGGGCCTGGGCCCCTGTAGAGTCCTATGACTAGTAACACCCCTGCCCTCGCATTCTCTGTAGGTATAACTAATTGATCACAAAAGTCTTTTTTCAGACTCAACAGATAGATTCCAAATAACCTCAGCTGTCAGCAATGAGTGGCAGTATTTATTACTAGCAGCAGGCAGACGTTAATCACTGCCCCAAAAAACAGTAACATTGCTACACATACAGGCAGGACCGGACGTCGGGAGCACCGGGACTTTTCCCGGTGGCATGGGCTCTAAAGTGGCTTAACTGGAAGAAGAAGAAAATAAAAATAAGTAAAAAAAAAAATCACTGGGAACTACATCGGTGCAGCTGATGGGTCTGCAGAAACTGGCACCCACCCACCCATAAAAGGATTTGTGTTCGAGAGTTTTCACCAATTGGCGATTGATTAAAAAAAAACAAAAAAAAAAACTTAGACACAATTCATAAGGCCACCAGGAACTCAGGCTGATCTTGTGTACCCCCAGAAGGTGCTAGCTCCAGGTGTCAGACTAAAAAAAATCGACTTAGAAAACCCAAAAAAAGAAAAAAAGTTAACTTGTACTGGTCGGACTGTCTCCTACCCGTACAAAAACACAAGGGCGTCCCATTCCCCAATGCTGGAGTATAACCTCACACTCTCCGCCCCTGTGCTCTGCTAAGTCCTCCTTATATCTGCAGAGGGCCTGATTGCTCCCAGGTGCAGTCAATCACTGGAGTCCATAACAATCAGGCTTACTCTGCAGCCCAATCAGACCCACAATAAAGGCTCCTGTGAGTCTGTCACTCCAAACACAACACAACAAAAACCAACAATACAAAAATAACCCCGCTACATCCTGCTTCCACCCGCAACACTTACAACTACTGGCCTTTACACACCTACTCCGAACATTTCGTCCGACTAATTCACACGGCAATACTTTTTATCGAATCAATGAGAATTCAATGGAAAAATTCACATCAGTTACGAATTTCCATTTAGCAATTTTTTCTATTTTTTCCGACTGAGGTCGATTTTTCTTAATATTTGCATTCGACAGAGACACATTTGACCAATCAGACGGCGTATTAATAGCTTCACCAGAGCTGGTATTGCGAGATATGCAAGTGTCACTTCTTGCTGCTACTTCTTTCAAACTTTATATCACCGTGGCCGGTTACATCTTATTACATTTGTCTCACAACACTCGTGTTTGTTCGACAAGCGAGACAAGAATTACCGCGACAATGATCACAAAGACAATGTGTGGCAAACTATTGCCAACGAGCTGAATTATAAAGATCCGAAAGGCGGTTGTTGTACAGCTTCAGCTCCTGGACTAAACAATTAAACTCCCCATGCTCCCCTCTCTTCTTAAGAATAGGATGTACCCGGTGCGCTCTATTATTTTATTTATTTATTTATTTATTTGGCAGCATCAGCACAATAATATCGTTGCCTGATGTGGAGTCCACGTTTTTTTTTCTCCCCACTTTCCGAATATCTTCATAATTTATTCGCAATTTTGTATCGCACTTGGTGTGCATAGACAACAATTTCTCCTCCGAATTATTTGCAATATCGTGTCGTTTATTTGCAACGGTTCCGGTGTGTAATGGCCTTAGGTCACAAATGGCCACATTCAAATAATAAAATACATCAACTTACGTCCCGATCTTTGTGCACTGCAGTTTTAAATTTAGCATTTATTTGGACTCGATAACAATCACTTAACTTTCCATTTATCTAACATGATATAAAGTGTGCGCTGCAAACACGAGAATTGTTGATTATCGTCTCTGTCCAGTTCTTTTGTCTTATTGTATTCAGCTATAATTGTCTTTGTTTTTTCTGAGCTGGTATCCTAAAAAAAATTTGTTTACTGCCAGAAATGCTGTTCCGGCATCCAAACACACAATAAAATGACATATTCAAGTTGTAATAACACTTGAGATAGTTTGTTTCTAAATTGTTTTTTTACGCGCTTTCCTCTGTTTTTGCCTCCGGATACAGTAGTGACGTCACTGATTATGTAGGCCATGAAAGGGTCTATATGTTGTCACAAGTATTCAGTTATTTAGGTCACATCACATTCAATGTAAAAACGTTTTCTATTTTGTTTTGGACATGTAGCCTAGCGAGCCCCAGGCTAACGTTACTTACCATGTATGTCTCCACGTGCTCGTCTCCCGGTGCAGCAGCACCTGCTGGGGTGGTGACCCCAACACCAAATAGGTCTGTCAGTTTTGAACATTTAGCAGCTTTCACCTCCAGAGACTTCAGCTTGTTAAGTCGCAGTTTTTCAGCGCCATCCGGACGTTTCATGCGCTTATCCATTTTCAGAGCATGCCATGAGGTCCCACCCACTCTGGTTTTTGTTGTAATTGACAGCACTGTCTGGGCTCTCTGAGCCTGTCCGCCCATGATTGATCGACAATGACAAACATAGACCAATAATATGTGTTGATGCTGTCAACACACTTTTTGCCATCTGTAGCTAATTGGAGGAAATTTAAAGAGAGAGAGGGGAAAAAAAAAACATTGTGGACGGGACCGGCCTATATTGGGTCAACGGCCAGATGGCCAGTCCACCCCTGCTCTCACAGTTTGGCCAGTTCAACGCAGGCTAATTTAAAGACAGTGGATAGAGGCAGGGCCGTGGGGCAGGTTGTTTCCACAATTGCACCACATTAATCAAATAATTCTGTTAAGGTTAAAAATGTTATCAACGTGCTTCTAATTGGTTATCGGCTCCCATATCTAATACTTAAAGGTTTTTTTATTTTTTATTAAACTGCTCATGTGAGCCCCACGTAGGGCCCCAGTGGGCGTGGGCCCCTAGGCCTGTGCTTATTATGCCCATTGGATAATCTGGCCTTGCCTCTAGATGATACTTTTTGGAGACTAAAGTTACTTTTCAGTATACAGTACCAAGTTTATATTGTCAACCAGTTACTTATTAATAAAGATTTTCCTTTTAGGAAGAAATGTCAAAATTTACCATACATTATTATTGCTTCTGTTATTTAAGTTTGCATGAACACATTACGGCAAACTGGACCTCTGGAAACCAGTGATGAAAATGTGGTTGTAGCTTAGGAAGAAGAGCCATCATCTGCCAAATGCTGAAGTGTCCTTGTGCAGGATAAGATAAGATAATCCCAGTATACAGATACAGATAGTGCTTTAAGTGGTCAATAAGACTAGACCATATAAAACCATATAAAAGCAATCCATTTACCACTTAACTACATTTTTAGAATTTACGTTATAACAAATGTTGGCTGTGTTGAGTTTAATAATGAGAAATGTGGAAAATTAGTTGATTAAAGGGTTCCATCCACCAGAATCCACCAGGATCCATCCAGAATTAGAAAACATCAATTATTCAGGCATTTTGAAAGTGTAGTGTCAGGAAAACTACAAAAATTAAAAAGAATGTAAAAACTGAGGATAATTGAAACTATTAAAGGAGTCATCACCTGGAAATGTGTATTGGTGTTGGATCGAAGTGTTAACTTTCCTGAAAGCCTTTCTTTTGAAGACGGTTGAGTTTTTCCATCTTTCCCCCTTGTTCACAGCAGAACCGCCAACAAGGGTAAACTCTTGCAAACGTGTGATTTTGATTTGCTCCTGTGATTTCATCATCACAGGAATAAGCCAGCCCCTTTTCCACTCCTAAAATCACCTGCTCAGCCTACTGCAGTCGCCATAACAACAAGTTGTTTGAAGATGTCGACCGTGCGTTAAGTTGACGCAGCTAATGCTAACGCTAATGCTAATGGACGAGCCTAAAAGTTTAACTTCCTGCAATGTACAAATGATCCCCATGTTTTCATTTTGTTGTAAATGTTCTTCTGCCAACATCTCGGTCTCCACTCTCAGTTCAAACATAAATGGCTGAATTCTGTAAGCTGCTGCTCTGTCAGGTTCGCTCGCCATCTCTAAGCTGTTGTTGTTAGTTTGACGGACTGTATCTGCACTGGGTGGGCCCCCCTTCTGACTCTGGCCTGCGGCCAATCAGCACGCACCTCATTAACGTTAATCTGTCACACTTAGCCGTGACCTCCTGCTCTCTGGCTCTGCCATTCCATCATCAACTCAACCACTTCCACCTGCTGGTGCCACCTGCCAATTACCTAATCGGTGTCCCCATAACCTGTCCTGTTTCACTCCATAGTTGCCACATTGTCTTTGCTTCCATGCCTGACTCTCCAGCGTTCATTTCCGGACTGATTCTCTGTTGCCGACTCTGCCTGTTCCTGACCACTGCCTTGCAGCTCAGCCCTGTCCTGAATCTGTCTGAAGTCGTCTCGGATTCCTAGGGATGGTGAAACCAAGGCCTCATGAATCATTGAGCCAACTTTGAACCAAATGCATGAAAATGGCTTGCTGTTCTGAACCATTTGACCAGGTCCAAGAGCTCCAACTGCTGACTGTGGGCGTCTGATGCATCAGAAGGACATCGTTGACACTTCACATCTGTCATCCCTGTCTCATCTTGTAAAAAGTACTCAGTAAACAATACGTATTCTACCATGAGTGAATTTTTATTTTCTATCGTTTATATAAAAAATATAGAGGGGTTATTAGGTAACATTTGTTTAGGTAACAGAATTATGGTGCAATTTAAAGTATTCCAATCTGTAATGACAGTAGTGGTCTGCTCACAGCGAGAACGGGGACGTATGAGGGAAGGGATGCTTGCGCAACAGGAATAGTGATTATGTTACTGATTTTATACAGTCAAAATATATGATGAGAAAAATGCTTGTTCAACTTTGTGATGTGTCAGAGATTTTTATTTAAAAACAGTATTTATTCAACAATGTTAGGCTCTAGACTGCTCCTCTTGTGGCACACTACCTCTCCAGCTTTGGAGAAGACCCGCTCGCAATGCACAGATGTGGGTGGCATGTGCAAATACTGTTTTGCCAGCCTGAAAAGGCTGGGGTACACAGATTTGCGTGTTCTACAGTAATCGAGCGTGTCCTCTCCTCTGGAGAGGTAGGGTTCGGCTATATAACGTTGGACCTCCACCGTGGCATCTGCCGTTGCACTCTGAGTGCTCTAGGTTGCACCTAAACAAGAAATAAATAGGTGATAATAAACCTATTTCAGGCCGAAATTGTCTCCAGGTGTTTGAAGCGCAAATGCTGCAGCACCACTGACGTGTTACCGCTGTGCGTTATCTCCGGAGCACATATCAAACACTTGACTTTTTTTGTGAAATGAAGTCAAAGTGTTCCCATGCATAGGAACAGACACGCTTGGGGGCACTGGCTCTCCCTCCATCGCCCTTCCTCTCTGTCTCACCCACACACCACAACTTTCACTCAGACACAATCTCTTTCAGCCTCTCAAACACAGTATTTATATGTAAATCTATATTTCTATGTGAAGGTGTGTGTGCTGTCCGTATTCATGTGAGGTTATGCATGTAGTATTTCTCCTCTGTGTGTCTATATAAATTGTCAGCTAAATGCGATCTAATATATGCTAATGCTAATGTGATGCTTTCCCTAAATCTGTTCTCCAAATGTAATGTAGCACAATTGCTAGCAGAAGCTCCTCCTCTCAAAAACCCACGATCTTCTAAGTGTTTGGAACCCCTTTTAATTCATTGACAGATTGAAAAGCCCGGCCCCTTCGAAATTCCCGCGGGCTGCTCGAAACGCGCTGATGACATAACAAGACCTCGTTTGGTCTATCATATGACTTTGGCATGCTGAATCAATGCTAAGAGACAATGCTCGCAACACTTCCGTGTCACATGCTCGACACGTGATTGAGCAAACTGCTCGAGCATAACATCCCTACTGATCACTGACCCCGCCTGTTTCTGACCTTGCTTTTCGTCTCAGCCCTGCTCAATCTCTGGATCAACCTGGATCACGTCTGGAAGGACAAGCTATCGCAGTGAGTCTCACCCACTTAAAACAGTTTTACATCATCCTGTTGTCATTTCCTGGACTTTGGTTCACTCACCAGTTCTGTCTTTTAACAGTCAGTCCTGCTGGTCCAGAGGAAAACCTGTTTACCTGGCAAGCAAGTGACTGGGGTTCGACACCAACCTGAAATTAGCTATGAGCTATAATCTGGTACAAACATCTCTGCCCCTGTGCTTAATGTAATTGTACACTGTCCTAATAAACTAATAAATGAAATGAAATGAAACCCACAGCGGTTGCAGACCGAGCCACCTGATCTTACTCGGAGAAAATAATAAACCTCGTTCTTCCTTTTATTCCCGACTCATTGTGTTGCATTTGGGTCCACAGCCTCCCCATTATGAAATTAGTCATAAGCTTGCATGAACTCTCACGAGACAAAGTTGTGGTATGAGCAAAGGGTCAGAACAAGCATTTAAAGACATTTAGGGGACTGTGGTTACATGAAAAGACCAGGTGGTGACACCTTTAAGATTCATGTTGTGGAAAATACAAAGAAATTTCACCTAGTTCCAAAAATGGAATCTGTCAACATGTTCAATCAACACCACCTCTGGCCACCTCTGGAATGACCAAATGGTCTTTTTTTTTTAAATTCACTGTAGAGGTTGATTGTAAATGTTTTTTGGTAATTTACCTCATAGTATTAATCTTTTTGTGTGTGTTAAGGGCCTTGCGCAAGGGCCCATACTGGTTCACTTCTTGTGAGACACCAGGGACTAAAACTTGTTTAGTCTCTTCAGCTCAGAGAAAATGCAGTAAGATTTACAAGTTTGGTGTTCCAGACATAGTCACTGTGCAGCAGCTCTGTGCACTTCTAGATAGACGTGTGTAATTCCAGCACACATTACAACACGGTTTCACATGAAAGCCATCAAACCTGAGAGCGGTATACTATTATAAGTAGAAATATTTTTTGTCCCGTCATAATCCTGGGCCAAAGCAAAAGAAAAAATCCTGTCCCGTCCCAATCCTAATAAAATTACTTCCGATCCCATCCCGCTCCCATTTAGAATGACTCCCGCTCCCATTTTTTAAAAATTTATTTAGTCTTAAGGCAATACATTGAATTTGATTAAATGTTATCACCATTTTTTTGGACCAGCTGGTTTTAATGTATTTGGTTTTGTCACATTTCTACTAAAGTGAGAAAAGAGGCCACGATGGATGCACCACCAGTAGCCAAACGAAGTGTAGGTTTGTAGGGTGGATTCAGAGGCGCCTTCCAAATGGGACAGTGCTTGGTTCACCACTGTGTTTCAGATAAAAGCTCCAGTTTTATAGCAGAAATATCTCAATCTGATTGCACACAATTTGTGAATCAAGTAAATAATGTTTTTCGTTAATTTATGTTATAAATTTTACAAAAATACAGTATATCTTCTTTTCAAATAATATTGGTGTGTGGATTCTTGTGTTTTGGATCTTAGTCAGCTGGTAACTGAATCAGGGGGAACCTAACAGGCAGCATGTAACATGTAGCTTTGTGACGTGTTGCAGCAGCAATACGGAAGGTCCTCATCTATGTGTGCAGGAGGCTTGATGAGTCGGGTCCAAGCGACAACCTCCAGCGGTGAAATGCGAAGCCTATGCGGAGTACAAAAAATTGCAGTTCACCCCTCTTCTGCTAGGGGCTGGCTCCAAAACAGAGCAAATCCCCATAGACTTCCATGTTAAAAAGACCAACTTCACAGCAGAAATAAACATGTTTAAAGCCTGGTTCAAAAATCTATTTTAGGATTAATAGGTCAAGTTTACCTTAATGACGACTGTGAGAGGGGGAATATTTTGGATATTATTTAATTTAATAAAATTCGGCATAATTAGGGGCGTGTCCTTTTGATTGACATGTATCCAAAATCTGAGGCAAGAAGTGAGAGTGTAGCACAACCGCAGTTTTGACGGCTAACAGTGTGCCTTAGCTTTAGCCTGCCTACCTCCGTTAGCGGGTTAGCTCATGTTAGATCCGAGTGGACTCAGGTAGCTCTTAGCTACGGGCAGCTCGGAGTTTGATAGACATCAACCATCCACGCTCACAGCCCCCCTCTCAGCTCCACCACTTTGCCCATTATTGTATTTTCCAGGAGGGACGGCAGACGTGACGCTGCCAAGATGGCGATGGTAGGAACGCCCAATGAGCTTCACTTTTGCTCTTGAGAAACCTACAGGTGACGACACGGAGGCTCTGTCCATCTTTTCTATACAGTCTATGTTCGGGTCTAGGTTAACCTATTGTTGTAGGTGAACTGAATCCCTGCTTAAAACAGCTCCTGTGCTACTAAATGAGTATAAGTCTGACTGGAAGATAACATATTCTGCCTCCATCTAACCGTTACCTCCATTGTTTTCATGTTAATGTGTATTTAAATTTTTCTGGGAAAAAAGTGGAGAAACCCCCCTGCAGTACCTTTGCAGACCCCCTGTTCAAGACCTCAGATTTAGATGGTTGGCTGTGCTTTGCAATGATTATGAAATCTAAGAATGTTAACATGTTAATGTTGTGTATATGTTAGAAAGAATGGTAATTTTAAAAAGCCACTTTTATGGCTTTATACGATGCCTTAACTAATGCACACTAAATAAAATCTGCACATCAAATCTTATTTAATTTATCTTTATGTTTACTTTCCATTGCTTTATGTTCTGCACTGGTTTGCATTTACCAAAGGGACCTGTAAAATACATATCATCTAATGTAATCAACTGCATGAGTGGCCAGGGCAAAATTTCACGCAACCTGAACATTAAATTAACATTAATAACTTGGAAGAGTATTGAATGCTTTCAGCCATGGAGCATTGGCATCATGAACATTTTAAATTTTTCTTAACTCATAGCATAGCCTACATGTTCCTTCCTTCTTAAATATGTGATGTACTCTAAATGTACATTTTTTTTAACAGTTTTTCTGAAGCTGATATGAACAACTGAATCGCAGAAAGACAAAGTCTTTTTCTTGAAGAAGAAAAGAATTCCTTCCTTATTGCAGCAGGGAGTAAAAGAACATACAGGAGGACAAGTTTTACCCATTTAGTCAGTACTGGTGGTAAAGAAGCAGAAATAGCACACAAGGTTGGCATATTATTTTGTTGTCTAAGAAAATAAAGAAAATTCTTCTGTCTAATGGAGAACATTATAGTAGATGTTCATATGAAAAATGTATAGAAAGTAATCTTATGTTTGCTCCCTCCATTATAAATATATCTCATATATATATATATATATATAATTTACAACGTTTGAATGGAATAAATCATTTTGACATGCACAGAATTGTCTGGCTTTCCGGAAACAGCAGTATAGGAAACAAATAGTGTTTCTGATATAAATACAGCTGCATCTGCATGTTTAGTTTGAGTCTCATCTCCCTTAATAAGTTTAAGTTTTTCTAAAATCCTGAGCAATGTTTTTGTATCACACACCGATCAGCTGACTTTTGCTCCCCTCACGTCTTCCACAAACTGTAAGAATTAAAAATAAAATTAAATGAACTTTAATTAAGTAAAAAACAAACAATGCAATACAAGCTATGACACAGGATTAAGTCACGTTGACGTACGGCAGATGCAACAGGTATGTAAAGATAATTTCTACCCAAATATCTGTTTGTAATTACGTTGTACGTGTTAACAACAATCAGCATAATTCACCTGTCGGAATGAAATTTTGATCCAAATGGGTGTGACTGGCTCAGAATCGAACCATTAGTATGTTTACATGAAGTATTTTTATTTTTAACAGGCTTATCTGTCCCTTTTGTGCAGATCTGTCATCTGTCTGCCATCTTTAATTAAAGTTGTAACTATAATGAATAAAGAGGAACTTTAATGAAAGCCATCAACACAGTTTACAGTTAACAGTTTATTAGTATCAAAATAACCAGCTATACAGTAAGGTAATCTTTATCATTGCTTTCATTATAGCAGTACACATGAATTTTATTGTCTTATTGCAACATTTATCACTCCTAGTCTCTACTGCATTTGTCTAAAAAAAGCTATTTCAAAATGTTATGCTCAGTTAGAACTTGATGCAAATTGAAACAGACGTTACATAAACACATTATTTTCCACCCTCCTCAAAATACAATCACAGCCTGACTGGAAATTTCAGGCCTATCAAAGCAGCATTAGTCCATCATCCTCATCAAACCCAATCAGGCTCCTAACTGAGCCCTGGCAGCCTTTATGGAAACTGGCAAGAAGCAGCAGGGAGGACCCAACACTGCTTATTATTAATTTAGGCTGTCTTCCACACAGTTTTGCTTGGAAAACAACAGGGAAGAAGAGGCCAGGATCAATCTTTTGGTTTGTCTAATTATGTTTTGAGGAAATGGAAATGGCTGCTTGAGTAAGCCGGCATGACAAGTTAAACTGTGTGTGGTGCTGGCTCGGTCAGCTCCACTGAAATGAATCTGTGCTAATATGAATACAGAATCTCATTTAAAAGTCTCTTGACATCTGAGTTATGTTTCTGTGCCTGAAGTTTGTCTTCTATTTCAAAGACTGCACATGAAAGATTGCCAAAGCTCTCCTAGTGTGAGTCCCTGCACGGCTCCTTTAAACAAACATTACCTGCAATTCCCATATGTACCACCATGGTTTTTTTCTTCCTTTTTTTCAGCTATGCTAATCAATATGTTTTCTGTTAACATATAACCAAGCGATTAAATCTTCTCCCAAAAGGGTCGACACATAGAGAATAATCTGAAACTGCAGCTTCTTCAGCGCCAAGATCATCAGCGCAGGAAAAGATTAAACCAAAGTTGAATGTAAGGGAGCATTGGCTTTTTTGAGCTACTTGAAACTTTTATTTCAAACCATATCCAATGTTGATCTGTGCACGATTGGTATTTCATAAACTTGCTAATATGTCAGAAATAAATTGTAACATTTTAAGAAGTACTCGACCCAAAAAAGAAGAGAAACAGCTGAAAGTTACGAGACATGTTATCTGATATGACGATACCCATGTATGTACTGAGCGCAATAAAGAAAACTATCATCCTTCTGTTACTATACACATATGAAATAGCAGCCTCCCTAACACGGTGGCAGCTTGAAATACAAAGAGTTTTGATTATTTTTTAACATGTGACATGCTGTATTAGTGGTGCCTTTGGATATCTTAGGAGCTGATTTACTACTTGGTTAATTTTAGGCAACACATAGCTTTGTTACATTTAGGAAAAAATGTCGTTTGGATTTATCTAAAACATAACAGAAAAGTTTCATTTCTGCTCTCTGAATTGATTAATCTCCAATTATAACTTCAGACCGCGCAAAGCTTATCAGCCAGTTAACTGCCTATTACTAATTAGTAGAGGTGACAGGTGAAGGCCTCTTATCAGCCCCTCCATGTCATTTTACTATTGATGCAAATTCAGCTGATCCTTGTGAATGTTGCATGTTCTTTTTCAGGTAATGTAACTGTAATGCAAGTTTGACTTTTGTAATATTCCTCTGTATTATCCAGTATACCCACATCCTTAACTTTCCTTATGTGTTTCTGAATTTGAACATGCAGACTTGTTCAAGAAAAGTTGTGACCTGGATAAAAATGAAAAGATGGCCTTCACACGCCACAGACAGTCTGGTGCTGTCCTCCTTAATGAACGTCCCAGCCCCATATGCCTGGCATACCGCGAGACGTCCCAGTGATACCTTTAGCCGGCCAACTCTGCGCTCGTGTTCTCATCCACCTGCTGCATCACCCACTCACCTAGAC
>JBAMHW010000012.1:29710065-29739302 GCA_037177495.1 Rhadinocentrus ornatus | reverse complement strand
CCTGCGATGGACTGGTGACCTGTCCAGGGTGTACCCTGCCTCTCACCTGAAACAATGCTGGGATGGGCTCCAGCTTAACCCGCGACCCGTCATGGAATAAGCGGTACAGATAATGACTGACATGACTGAATCTAAAGATCTGCCTTAAAAAAAAAAGAAAGAAGAAGAATCAGCTTCAAGGTGTTGGCCAGCTGTGGTGTGTTTTATAAACTAAATTGCAGGTATAGAATCGTATTTTCCTCTAGTTTTCTCTTTCCAGGAATCTCTTTTAAGGCAAATAAAACACACACATAGTGAATTGTTTTCTTATCACTTGAGCTCGTCCTCGTGTTATTAGCGATGCCTTATGTATCAGCCTGAGAGGGATGTCTTATCACATCCTGAGGGAGAATTTGCGGATCTTGCTCAACAGCTAATGGATGTCCACAGCAGCAAAGAAATTCTCTCTTTTTTCAATATGATCAGAAAATGTCCAACAAGTTTGTTTCCAACAAACTGGATAAAAAACTTGTGTAATTTGTCTCGCAGTAAAACCCAGTGGGATTAAATATATTGACTTGAAATGCATTGAAATGCATTTGTGCTCGGGGGTCTGACCTGTAGTTGAACACACCAGAGGAGAAAACAGAGTTGTTTGAGCAGCATTAGTGCAACATTGCACTGCAGCAGAATGTAAAGGAGCCATGCAGTGAACACACTAAACTACATTGTTGGGCTATCTCTCTGTCCTCCCACTACAACACAGTAAATCGATAACCAATAACATCACAAGACATAGCAGACTAATACAATACCTCCAACAAGGGTTCTTATTATACATACACATTTTCAAATGGAAATAATCACACAAACATGTTACAAGGTTGTATATTGCTACAGCAGGTGATGCTTACACAAATAATAGAAGGGAAAACCATAAACACAACAATTTAGGTCAGATTCCTCTCACTGATTAGAAATGATGGCAAAGATCTCACAAAAAGCAATCCAAAGAAGTCATAAATAAAATGCACATTATGCCATAAATATGACAACAGGTTAAACTGAAGAAGGTCTGGATTTTGCAGAAATGACAAAATGCAAATCTGAATTTAGACAGAGGTGGGAGCTGAAGGAACAAGCAGGTTCCTTCTTCTTTATATGTGGAAAAGTATGGCTGAGTAAATCCCCGGACATGATTTGACAGTTTACAGTGCCATGGATTAATGACACAAACCAGGTTGCAAAATGAAACCCATAATGGATCAAGGTCTTCAATGTTACTGTGACTAAACCAAATGATAACATTTACTATAACAGTCATTGTAATGATTCAGACCATAACATGTCTTAATGGTTTCTGTTTAAACATGGCGAAAAGGAAAAAGAAAAAGATGATAATAAATTACCATAAATGAACAGAAGATTGGATTCCCACAGAAACAAAACACAGGAGACCTCAGTGACCTATCCACCTCCTAATTATACTACATTATATTCCTGAAATCTGGCTCTAACAATGACAAACTACATATTCATAACGGATAACGTGAGACCATTATCTTAATATTTAAAGATTACAGGCTAATCAGACAGGGGTATTGTGTGAAGCCCTTTTTTTTTCTTTAATTCAGCACATAAACTGATTGATATGCTGTATTTGAACCACTTATGTGATTTTTACCTATTTAAACTTTAGTAAAATTAATCTGAGACAAATATTCTATATATTTCATTCTTAAAGTAGCTGAAAGCTATGTAGTGCCAATGTTGGAGTCATGACACTGTCAGGTCTCAAAACACAAAAATTATACACTCACTCTTTCTAAGATTATTATTTGTGATAGTGGAAAAACATTCAGGAGCCTTCTTAGAAACTTGAAACAAAAGGAAACAGGAGTACCTGCCAGAAGGCAGTCATGTATCTTTTCAGTATCAAAAGGATACGTACAGCATATCTAAAAAAAACATTTTCAGTAAGTTGCTAAAATGAAATGTGGTATTTAACATTTCTAGGAAACAGATACATACCTTTTCTGTTTCTGGAAAACTTTTTTGTGGTGATTTTGTGAGACAATGTCATGATTAAACAGTCACTCGTGGTTAACACAAAATTTGAATAGGCAGCATTTGTGTAAATATTTCAGACCAAGAACAGAAGTAGAAACATACAAACAATTAAAACATAATAAGAAATTTATCTGCTTTATAATACCATACGTATGAGCACAGAAAGGAGAAAACACTGACCTGCTATGTATTCCACTGCCTCCTGATGTCAACTTGCCCCTGTTACTACAAGACCAGCTTAGAAAGAATTCAGACTACGTTTACATTCCCAGACTAAAGTGAGTCAAGGTGACTAAAATACAATTTTGGACAAACTTTCCCTTAAATTTAATAGAAAAGTGTGACTAAACGTATCTACAGCACAGTCTTCCTATATAGCTGGAAAAATATTTGCTTTCATATGAAAATGTGCTTTATTACCCTCTGCTGAATAATTTTGTGTCTCAATCTTTGTTCCAAAGTGGTCTCAAATATATATGTTATGCATCTCATACGCAGTTGTGTTTGTGTGACAATTAGATGCACGTTGTGTAGTTTTGGTTGTGAGCCGTCACTCCTGTGTGGCTGCTAATGTGAATATCTGTGGTTTCGGCTTAATTTTGATTGGTGCATTGCAAATTAAGGCAACAACTCAATAATTTAAGGACAACATATATACACGAATGAAGACATTAAAGGTTTAGTCGGGCATTAAAAAAACCCAACACTTTAAACACTTTAAAAATGACCATTAATATCTCCCACCAATTAAAACCCCGTTAACAAAAGAATCAAAGTGTCATTGACATCCTGACATTGTATTTAATGCAAATTAAATTGTATATGTGGAATGATTTTTTCTGCATTCTTTACATAAAATTTGAGAAAACAGGGGGAACTGGTAGCAGAATGTAAAAGTATCAGTGTTGCAGAAGAAAATAAAAACAGCATGTTATCCTTCAAACAGTCAAAGGGCAACAGTCTGAAAAAAATAAATTATCACACTTCCGGCTACATTGCCCTCAGTAGAAAGCCTTAAATATATACCCTAAACGTGTTACCAATCTTATAATATTTACATTTTCACTGGCTGTATGGAGATATTCAGCATGTGATAATGTTCTCATTAGTATGAACGGTGTATGTATCTATCCACGTGCCACCAGCTAAAAACTACTTAACACACCTTAGTGCCACCAGAGCCTTCAGCTCACCTGCATGGATCAGGAAATGGCACAACACATGATGTGACGTGAATAAGCTGTGAAAGAAATCATAATCTTATCGCCTGAAAGCATGGATGAATGACTGATTCGTCTTGGATAAAATACCTTCCCTGAAACAGGCATTCATGTACAATTCAATCCAAATGATATTCATCATTCCACAAGAATTGCCAGGAAGCAATGAAGAGGTTAAAAAAAAAGTCTTGACTTCCTCCTCATTCTTTTGTATCTTTCTGAAGACATTAATTTAAAGCTGCGTAGCTGCAGAGAGGAGGAGGGCGTGTAACGGAGGACATGGCCACCTCAGCAAAAACCCCTGAGATTAAGCAATGTTAATGTCACTCATCCTATCTGACTCTGCTTTTTTCAGTACCAACCCCAGCAGTTTAGCTTTTACAATTAGATAGAAGTTTGAAAACAGCACTTTACAACAGTACTCTCTTTTGTTTGCTCAGTACCTTTTATGCTGCAGTATCTGCAGCTCTGCAACGCACTGCAGAAATGCCTTGCTTAAAAAAATGTAGCTACTTTTTAAATAATTACAGGTTATGTCAGCATTGTAGGGTGAAGCCAATACCAGTCTTTTTCCTGTACGAAATAAACCTAATTATACTACAATGGTGTGAATTTAAAGGGCCCTTCTGTGTAATGCGTGCAGAATCAGGGTTAATTTAATTTCAACCACAGACTGCACCACAAAAGTTTAAAGATGCTGAAGTTAAGGGGTCCTAAGGACAAGACATAATTAAGGATAAATGTAGAAAAAATTGTTTTTGTAGGTTTACTCACATAAGAACAATAATTCGCCCTTCTTAAATCCCCAAACTGTAAAGAAGTGCAACTCTAAAAATACATGTTTCTCAGCTATAGCACAGATTTTAGCAGAAGGAAAAGCTGAAGTAACACAAAGACAAGAATGCCTCTACCACTCCACTGCTACTTTTTGTCATTCAAATTCAGTCTTGAAATGCTCCAAAAAGGTGAGTAAGATTATAAACTAAATATCAACCTTATATATATATATATATAAATGTTATATACTGTATGTTATTGCCTGTAAAGTCATTGTAAAGATTATTGCTTTACAGACTCTATCTGCAATCTTTCTACAGGTTAGCTAAGCAAATATACTCCAGACCAACACATGCAACACAAACACACGCAGGTACTAAAATAAAGGCACCTGTAAACCAGCAGCTCAAGAAAAAGTTGCTAAAGCTGGTTCAGTGGCCTCCAATGTAATTATGTATGTTATGAAACATGCACGGCTGCATCTGTAGGTGTGGCTACAGCTGAATTGATAGACCATGTAAAAGCAGAACAGCTCCGATCTTCATGCTCAAGTAAAGATGTGGTGTCCCAGATGGTCATAATGAAGGCCTTTAGTTCTGATCTACAGCATGTTGAACAGTGAGTTCAATTCTAAATATCTAAGTATAAATCAAAGGATTTAACCTGAGTTAATACAACAGTTTGTACAAAATACTAATACATTTATTTGAAGTAAAAATAAAGAGACAGCTATTCTCATTTTAATATGACTAAATAGATTTCTACATGATAGCATGAAGAAATGTTGGAAACCTAAATTCTAATGTTCTAATAAGAACTTGGTTATTTACATATAAGCTCTATTTCCATTACAAATAACTTTCATACCTGATAAGAAATGTAGTTCCATCTTTATAAGCCTCCATCTTAAAAGAGCAGATAGGTTGGCTAAAAGGCAAGGCAAGAAAAAAAAAACCTTCATCTTCCTCCAAATATGGTAAGGAGTTCTTTCCGTTCTCTGCTGTCACTCATCTCTAACGTCTGCTCTCATCTCAGATATGTAACACTAGTCAGCATCTAAGACACATTTAGGTTAGGATGATGAGTCACTCATTTCTTCTCCTTTTTCCTGTCCCTTTATTTCTCTTTTCTCTGACAAAAAGTGAAAATAGGTGAACAGGGTGAAAAAGGACGTCGCTGGGTGATTCTACACGGCCATGTCCTGCCGCTTCAGAAGGGCTAATAAAACAAAACAAAAAAACCACCAGACCCCGACTCTGCTGCTGCCGCTCCAGCTTTGCCACAGAGCCAGCAGTCGCTCAGAAAGGGAGGGCCCCTCATACCAAACGCCCCGCCACGGCACACCAGTGGGCTCAGACTCGCGATTACCGGCTGACAAGCCAACAGAATACCGAGCGAGATCACAAGAGGTCATCGTAGTCCAGCAGCTTGGAGTGCTGGCGGCTTTTCCAAAGGCGGAACTGACGGAAGTCAAAGTACATCTCGATCATCTCTTTGCCTGCAGGAGGGTGACAACAAAAGGAGGACAGGGTTATAACAGAGAAGCTACAGCTCACCTAACATCATCACACACTACTCTCATAGCAGCTACATCACAGCTCTATCTACCTGCAATGTTATTAGTCTGCTGGATTTACAACTGCATGAGTGTTTTCGCAAAACACTGACCCTAACTCTAATAATCAAAAATGATGTTAATTCACCTGGAGAGAAATCACAAAGCCACACATTCAAACCATGTAAAAATCAAACAATGAAACGTGTTTATAAATGTAGTCTTTTATGCTGCTGTTGATGTTTTAATCCAGTTTAGCATAGACAGAAGTAAATAAATGCTATAAAATGCCATCAGTTCTCAAATGACCGCAAGGGCTGAAATTTTAGAGGATTTGTTTAGTGTGTAAAAATTACCGACATCTTGTGGTAAATATGGGCATAGCGATGGCTACACTACAGGTAACCCTGCGTCCATGTCTTCTTTTATGGGTCTTTTTAGGCGTTACCTTTCCCAAACGGTGCTCTAGCACCTATCAAACAAGGCCGTTACTGCAGTTTTAAAGCTCAGAAGGTTTTCACTTCACACACTGTGATTTGTCCGTTCAGAGACCACATCGGGACGGCTGGCCAGTAGAGGGCACAAGGGCACCGCCCTTGCAACAGAAAGCATCATTCATAGGAATTTTCCAAAAAGTTCACATATTCTGATTTTTGTCATAAGAAATATTGAAATACCTTGCAGTATGTGGAAATTAAAAACAATAAATAATTAAATAAACAAACTGCTGTGTGAAATCCTGGACATCCACTGTCTGTATGTTTCAAGTTAAGTTCTGGGGCGAAGGAAAACTTGGCCAGAGGAGGCGTTTTTTAGCAGATTAGCTAATAGCATAATCATATTGCCAAACATATCATGCAAATTTATGCTATCAGCGTTGTTAAAATATTTCAATGAAGGGCGACAATTTTATCATTGCAAGCCTAAACGTAGGCGGGTGGACAACATTTTTCTACATGACAGCTAGCAAAATGACAACTCTGATCAAACAGAGCCCTGACTCCATGAGATCCATTTGAGAGGAAAACTTTGATGGAGAAGTTTGAGTGAAAGAGCTGGGCCCAGATCAAATTGACCTAGCTATCGAACAACCAGCAAAGCAATCACCTCATTGCTCTGGTTATGCTCTCCATGGAGAAGAAACTTGTGAGGAACATTCCTGACTTTAGAAAAAGGGTCATTGGGAGGTTTGCCATGCAGCAGGAGAGGAGAGCAGAATTCTCTACAAATAAACAGAGAACATTTTAACTTGGATTAGCACAGTTACCCTGAGCCATATACAGTGGTCTCTCGCCATATCGCGGTTCATCTTCTGCGGTCTCGCTGTTTCGCGGATTTATTTTGTATGCAGCACTGCATATTTAAGAATGTGTAAGCCCTATTTCAACCATTGACAGAGAAATCAGCCCACTGTGCTTTGTCTCTTGATTGAACAACGTTACAGATGAGGGTGGGGACGCAGCGCCAGCAGAGAAGCTGTAATATATTTTAAGAGGTGAGTCATTATTAAGAAATTCACGTTGTTAAATATATGTAGATTTTTGAGAGTTTATATAGTGTGTGAGAATGTTGAAAATGTTTATTATAGCTTGGAAAAGGTCTATAAACACTCCAAGGAGGAATAATTAGGCCTTAACATGCATTTGAATTGTTAAATATTATTAAGGTCGTCATTTCACGGATTTCATTTATCACGGGGAGTTTTCAGAATGTAACCTCCGCAATTAACAAGGGAACCACTGTTTGTCTAAATTGTTCTTGGAGCAATCGATGTATATAATCAGTTTACTTTTTAGGTTCTATTGATCATTAGTAAGTATTTAAAGCATTACTAAATGGAGACATGTTGTAAAATTCCTGTCATGTGTTTGGGTTAAGTTAGAGACAATATGCTGCATGTTTCTCTAACCTACACCTGAAGCACTTCACTCCCACGCTTATTGCCTCATTGGGGCTTGGGAAAAATATTTATGTGCAACTTTGTTTACTAACATTAGATTTGAAATAAATTTAATTTTCCAGACTTCTTACATATTCATACACTGCTATTTGTCAATATTATAGTTTTATTTTTATGATGGAATAAAGTTTTTATTAAATGTATAGCTTTTAAAGTAGAAATATTTTTAGCAATCTGGGAAGATGCAGGTCAGTTCGCTGTTTGCTGGCTGGATGTGTCACATCACTTAAAATTCTGCCCGCTCAGGCCTGATTAACAACATTACTCACAATGCCTCATTAAAACCAGGCAAAAAAACTTGGCTGTGCATTAATCTGAGTTTCCTATGGTTGCTGAAATGCAGCTGTAATGAATCCACAATGACTGATAAAATATTCTCCAGTTTATTTACTGCAGAAATGAAACTGCAGTAAATAATTTTCTTAAAAATGTGTTACAGACAGGAGAGGATGCCAGGCTGTTAAGCATGGACGTGCTGAACAAATGAAGGTTTTACATATTACTGCTCATTCACTACTGCAGTGAAGACTCAGAAACTCAAAAGACAGTTGTTCTACAGAAACAGATGTGAAAAGATGTGACACTGTGAACACGGAGTGATGCACACAAAATCAGGCTGATGGAAGCTTATTTAATGACTGTCAGAGTATTGATGAATCACCGCTATTTCAACCGATTTGCTGACAATAATGTGATTGCGGCAGAGGGATCTGGGTCAGAAAGCTGCCTGCCTTGGACTTTGGGTTATGGTGTCATTAGTCATGAGGCATTTGCACACTACACATTATCTGGAGGAGCTGCATGTGAGGACAGAAATGTCTGCATTGGACTGAGCAGACATTACACGACTGGAAAACATCCAAATGAGGCCATGTGTGAGTGCAGCCAATAATTTCCTGGAGAATTCAAAGCGAGTTAATTGCTAATAAAGGTTGCAGCTTAGCTAACTATCAATAATTCAAAATACAGCAATTTGCTAAAATAAATACTTTTTAAAATATTTTGGAAGTGAAGTACAAGAATATTTCTTATTTTATAGCTATTTTATGTTAAAATTAAACATATAACGTAAACTTCATCATTACATCTTAAAAATGTTGGATATAAACACATTTTTCAGATAGAGATGGTTCCAAGCAGCACTTTGGTGTCCCCTAATGATGGCTAAAATTAGTATGAAAACTGTTTTAATTGAACTCTGTGTTAACATTCTTATTTATTTATTTCTCCATGTCATTTTCAGTTCAATTTGGTGATCTTTTTTTCTCATTTATTTTCATGCCTGTATTTTTTTGTGTATTATTTTCCTTTGACACCACTCATCTCCAAAATTATTTATTTCTGTGTTATATTGTCGTCCAACATTACATTTAATGACACTTTTGTTTATTTGGTCATATTTACATTCTTATCCAAGCCTGTGACCTGTTCTGTGTCTATTGTCCATTGTACTGTTGATCTCCACCAAACATCGGCAGGCAGGAGCGCAGTCAGGCCTGAAACTGAGTTAAATTGACATATGCTGGAAATGTTGCAATATGGCTCTATAGCGCCCCCTACAATCATTAAATCGATCAGCTTTTCCCACTACATTGACCAACATGGCTGAAATCCCACATATTAATTTTAGATGGCAGGACGTACAAAAAAGCCTCATGGTCCTATAAGATTATTTCAACAGGAAGTCGGCCATTTTGAAAAAAGTGTCATTTTGGGCTCAATTTTGCATGTTTCTTTGCCTTGAATTTAAACTATCTCCTCCTAGAGATTTCATCACGCTGGCCTCAAAATCAGTCTCAACACTCTAGATGCATGTGTGATGAAAAGTTAACAAAAACCTTCTCAAAGGAGTTGGCGTTCAGTGGCGGCGCCTCATCAAGTTTTGATGTTTCGCCATTAAGCATGGAATTCATTTTTTCTGACATACAGAAATGAATCCGCACCAAACTGAACATGTTCCACTTCAGTTCCATGCCGACCACATCTACATGTCCAGATGTCATCTAGACATTGCTCAACGCTGCAGGGCGGGACCGTGGTGCCATGGCACACTTGGATAAGACGCCATCACATCAAAAGTAAATATAAATCCTTTAATTTTCATCTAATCACCACAAACCTACAGTGATTAATCAGTGTCTAATTCCTGAACAGATACATATAATTACTTCTGGTCTTGGACTAAGTCCCGCCCACTTAAAACATAAAGTGCTTTTTCCAGACGTTTGGGTCCTGTTTGAGGGGCCCGAGGACCCAAAACCAAAAATTGATAAGTGGGGCCTCCAGGGCCATTTTTTACCAACGTGCTCAGATCTGACCGATGTTCGCAAGGTTGTGCCTGGGAGCCTCAGAGAGGGGCCCCTAGCGAGGAAAGCTCGTTCTGAACACATTTTGTCCCAAAATGTTCCGGGGCCCGGTTTGACATTTGATTCTGGTTAATTTTTTTTTTTCAAAATCTGATATGAGCATCCCAAGTCTTGCAGTTTTTCAGCAGAACCTAGTCAACTGTGCTCTGCATGCCAACACCCCATTGCCCTCCTCATAAAACTACTCCTTATTTGCATTTTTACAAACAGAATGAAAGGTTTCATATTTAGGCCCTGCGATGGACTGGTGACCTGTCCAGGGTGTACCCTGCCTGCTGGGATGGGCTTCAGCTTCCCTGCGACCTTGAATTGGACTAAGCGGTACAGAAAATGGATGGATGGATGGATGGATGGAAATCAGGCTTTTGGATCATGACATTCTTTATATAATTTTAATGCTAAGATAATCTCCTCCTACAAACACCCTGCTTCATCAGCAAAAGAAGTGTTAGCAACATTTATTTGTAATTTTCAGATCGGATAGGGTTAAGATAATCTGATAGGATAATCAGATAAGATAACATAACTGTTTACTTCTGCCAATATTTCACTGCTACTCTGGTCTCAAGAGTTGGAACCAGTATGTCCAAATCCCACTTTTAATTGGCCGACTGCAGTCATTGTACTTTTATGCAGCACAGTTACATTTTCAGGTTTTTGAAGTCCTCTGACTACTATTTTTGCTCACATTTCATCACCCTCTGCAACCATTGCCAATATTGAAGTTAGTGGAAAAACTTGAGTCACTCTCGAGAACTTCCCTCTGCTGTGAGGTCTTGTGACTTGTGGTTGAATGCAGATGTTGTCATAGAGCTAATATTCTTTAAGAGACAAAACTGATCAGCTTTGAATTTAACGTGAATGCATCCCTTAATAAGGAACTTATATCCTTAAAAAGACGTCACTCTTTATTTATATCTGGTGGTCCTAGAGAGGTTTTCTGTGCCTGTGTGCTAAAAATCAACCTCATGAGACAAGTTTATGCTTCCTGCACACCTTCAGATATATTTTTTTCTTTCTCTTCCTGTGTTTCACCTGCAAGCACCAAACGCTCTTTCTCAACAACTCAAGTTGTTGTAAAAAAACACTCACATAGATGGAGATGAAGCAGAGCACTGGGGTATACAGATGTTAGAACACAGCTGCAATAATGATGTTTTATTATAAAAATGATTAGCAAGACATTTCCAGATAGATTTACCCAGTTCCAGAGTGAGCATCAGGGTAAGAAGAGAGGCAGATGAAGTGATGCAGTCATGATGCCTCATGCCTGATGTACAAGCCTGTGGGGGCAGTCTATGATCTGCACTTGGTCAGCTCTAGATTCAGCAACATTATGTGTCTAAAAAAAGTTGGTCAGCTGATACCTGAATATACTGAATAGCAGTAATTCCATCTCCCCTGATGGCACAGCCATGTTGTAAGATGACAATGGCAGAATTTATGATGCTCAGATTGTGAAAGAGTGGTTCAGGGAGCAGGAAACACATTTTCATGTTTCTCCTTATTTCATAGCTATTCATCAGAAATCTCAGTGAGTTATGTAAAAATTAGGCTCTATTTCACAAGACTAACATTAGATTATTTTATGGTGCAGATGGTACAGGAACATTTTTAGAGTTTTAAAAACATTTAAAATCCATCTTAATCCATCTGTAAGAATCCATCTGGGATATGTTCTGAGCAGGGCTCTTAGATCCAAAATCTCAGGTCAACCAGTCCAGACCCGAGTCCAGGCTAAACATGGAGAAGCAGCATTTAGCTGTTACGTTGCAAACAAGTGGAACAAACTGCCAGTGGAGATTAAACTTTGACAAACGTTGGTTTGGGGTGAAAAAAAATCTTTTCTCATGTGCCTATTGCTGAAATCTGCACCGTATCTGTTAACCTATCTAGACTACAGCTTGCTTCTAATCATTTTGATTTAATTTAGCTGTTTTATATGATTTTTACTATGATTTTTGCACACCCTTTTAATTATGTATTAATATTACGTTTATTTTTATAGTCTTTCATTTCTGTTATATCTTTTATATTGTTTAGTGCCCATTTTTTCTATTTGTCCAAATTTTTTTATTTCAATTTTTTCACTCTTAGCTGTACAGCACTTTGGTCAACATATGTTGTTTTTACACATGCTTATAATTAAAGTGTACTAGACTATGTTCTTTTATGTACCTTTTAATGCTTCTTCTGCACCCTGTTGTACTGCATTTATTGCTTCTAGCATGTTGCTCTACAATGTGCTCTATGTCACTTCCTGTCTTTGGTTCACTGGATGGCCATTTGCTTTCACACTGGAAGTGGACCAGATCAGGGTTTATCTGCAAGTGAAGCTGAGAAACCCGGTTTTCAAGAGGACCACACTTTGCTTGTTTGGTCTACAATGAGCACTCACTTCTCCGAGCTAACCGTACAATTTGTGGAAGTGGGCCATGGTTTGTTTCAAAGTAGATCAAACAGCGTCAGTGTGAATGCGCCTTTACAGTTAAGAAGCAAAGATCCCCACCATATTTCCCAGTGGTTGTTAATCCCATGATGCATTTTGGTCTGATTGAGGACCTAGCCATGGATTTTTGTGTTCTCTTTACATGAACTCAAACTCCAGCACTCCAACCAATAATTTAGCAGTTAATCCTCTGGACATCTGTTTTATTTACTAGTGGAAAGTTTGTTGATTGGTGAAATCCCAAAAGCATGGCCTTTTAACTATGTCTTTTTCAAGTGGGTTTGTTTCTATCAACAGGTTCACTATACCACCTAATGAGTTCTCTTCTTCGCTAAGCGGTCCCTTGGCATTGATTAATGCCCACTATTAACATTCCAGGAGAGTACCGCTGAGACCACGGCACTAAATCAATACAAGTACTGTGTTTGCTTTTCAACGTGTTCTAATCACGGGGCACAACTCCTCCGTAACACGAGCGTAATGAGCAATAATCTGCAACTGTAATTTGTTGTCCTCATGTTATCTCACATGTCTCCAGTGTTGAAACTATCTGCAAATGTGCATGCAGCGCTCTTACCCTGTGCCGACAGCTCTAGTGGCGACTTGAATTCAACAGAAGAGGGTCTCATCAGCCTCTTCAGTGTCTGGATGAGCTGCAAAGAGAAAGACAGAGACAGAACAAATTTTTCTACAGGCTGTCTGGAATAGTGAAATAAAAACCAAGTGCACATCGCACTGTTAAAAAATTTGTGTGTGAAAGAAATTGAATATTTGTTCACTCCAGAGGCTGTTCAGCCACCCTTAACTAATGCTCACAAAGAGAAATGTTTTTTTAGTGGGCTCAGAAATACATGAGGACTCATTTTCAAACATTTTTTGCAAGGATAAATGCCGTGCTATGGTTCAGATGGGGTGGTGGAGTGATGTTTTGGGCTGGAATAAAGGGGAGTGTGATGGGTAGCTCTTTTGCTTTTCAGGTGGCCTGAATTTGTCAAACTATGTGCAGTTACCTGACCATGTCCTGTCGTGGTATAAAAGTAAAAACGGTTCATTCTGCATCAAACCCAACGCTCCATGCCATGCTGCAGAACTCCCACTGAATCTTTAGCTGCTATAGGTATAAAGGGAGAAAACCCATGGTGGGGCCACCATCATCCCCTGACCTCAACCCTACTGAGAAGCTGAGGGGCATCCTTAAAAGGAATATGTATAAAAGTGGAGGGCAGTGAACCTCCAAACATCAATTTTAGGAGAAAATTCTAGTCTCCTCGAGGAGATACCGGTAGAAACTATCCAAATTCAATGGATAAAAGAGTTAAGATGTTATGGGAGGGATGGGCCTGTTGGTCCTGGAGAGCCGCTGTCCTGCAGGATGTTTTCTGATTCACTATGTAATACAAAATAGACTCTATATAACCTAATACATTTTTTTTTTTACAAATAAAAAGACATTTACTGTAATTCTAATTAATTATTTTGAAGAAATAAACAAAAATAGCATAATTATTAGTAACACTATAAAATTTATTGAAAGACGTTCATGAACTACAAAAAATAATAGGTGTGAAGATTTTTTTTGTATTTTAAGCCCTGTTTGCATAAAATTTTCAACTGTGGTTTATGTAAAGTTAGAACAAAATAAATGCTCTTAGTTTGTTTATTTATTCCTAATATCATACATTACAAGCTGCAAGAGGCATCTGACTTTATACTACTTACACACAAAACAAGAGATCTATAGAACAATCCAGAATTAGTTCCTTCTTCATCAGAAAGCCGTTTTCAGTTCTGAGTGGCAGGGAGTTTCAGGTGTAATTTCAGCTGTGGATGACGTTCACACTCTGAGTCTGTGAGTTCATATATGTCACTGATCCAAAATGTGAAACCTTTTGAGTCAGACAGTCAAAAGTGCAAATGGTTGTGAAAGCACCTGAGGAGGAGAGTCAAGGCCATCTTCTCTGTTTAACGTTGGCTTTTCCTGTCTGTCTTTAAGCTTATGCAGCTTTCAGCGAGCATCGTAGAAGTGATACTACAATCTTAGGTCTAAACCAATAATATTTCATTGATGTGCAAAGCTGTTCAGGACTTTCTCAGATTATGTGGAGAAAGGATTTGAATGTGTTTTAAAATTGCTCCATGCTCTGAATTTTCTGCCCCTGCTTGAGTCGTGTCACATGAAGTGCCACAGCGACACATTGCTCACAGCATCTACTGCTGCCTCTATCCTGCTTCAGTTCTGAGAGACTCTGAATGAAGAGGCCACAAAGGAGTACCAGGCCGAGCCAGTACCACCAGCATGAGGAAGTCTGTGGAGGGTTTATCATCACTAGTTCCTACAAACCTCAAAGACAAAAGTGTTTTGGTCTCTGAGGTTGTTTAGAAGCCTGAGGGTGCCCCAAAAGACTGTGTCTGAGGACCCTTTGAATTTATTTATCATTGAATTTAATGGAAGGCTGCACCAGAAATGGGTCAAAGCATATGACCCACTAGGTTTTTAGTTTGTCAAATTCAGAGCACATCTGCTGTGCACTTCCAATATTCCATTAACATATGCTGCAGGTTTCCACAACACCTCTGTGTATCTGTGTATACGAAGGCCTGTCATATTTGATGATACTGCTGCCTTTGGTCTTGTCTGCACTCATCAACAGCCTCCTCATCCCCCTTGTTCCGCCTCCTTCATGTCTCTCTTCTCATTCCCCTGGGGTCTTCTTCAGTGCCAGCTGGTGCGCCATCACACACAGAGCCAAGCAGCCAAATGGTTTCATCTCAAGAAGGCTATTCTCTGGGTCCCATCCGTTCAAAGAGGAAAGGGACAGGGATCGCTGTTGTTAGTTTCTCAGTGGAAACTAAAGCAACATTAAGCTTGTTTTGCTTCAGGCAGGTCTACACTAAAGAGCAAGTCCTCAAATGTTTGGTCCATTAAAATGACCAAACGGGTTGTGTGTACATACCCCGAGAAATGAGTCACAATGATGTCCTCAAAGGTACCTTCCTTCAGACAGCAAGATGGGAAAAAATTACTCATATGAGTGCTTCCACATGTAAACAACAGACCAGGGTGAGTTACGCTGCATCTTGGCTGGTAGCAAGAAAGCGGGTACAACCCAGACAGGTTGACATTTCATCAGAGACCAACGAGACAAACAAGCATGCAAACTCACATTTCAGGTCATTTTAAATCACCAAGTAATCACAATTAAAGCCCTAATTAATCACAGTGCAAGGCCCCATCTACTACAATACAAGTAGTTTAGGCTGGCGCAGTAGATTTCAAACATATTTTAGTCTTTGCTTCTGTTTTCACCAAAGACATAACAAACCTGCCCAAATAAAAGCTGTAGAACCATAAAGTGTTGTTTCCTCTAAAAGCTAAGAGCTTTACACTTTAGAGAGGTTTGAATGGATTAAAAAAATATAAAAAAGCCCTTAGTGTAGGAAATACATGTCTATAAAGGAAATTAAATAAAAATAAAATGATCAATAAAAATTTTATGAATTAATGAAAAGATGAATAAATAGATAAATAAATTTGAATTTCCAAGGCAGGGATTTCCAAATCCAACTCTTCATGTGTGCCCTCCAATGTTAGAACTAATCCTACAATTAACAGTGCTGGAGCCTGAAGTTGTGAGCATCACATGACCCCCGAAGATCCAGAAACTTAGGGAGAGATAACCAGATGAACAAAAGCAGTAATGTTATTTTCTTTATTTAAAATTATTTTCAGTCTCTATTTCCATCAATCCTCTTATTCTTACTGTATGTTCCATTCCCCCTCACTGATAAGTAGTGCTTCTTCCCAGAAAGTCTGATTCCTATTACATCACTGGGTCAAAACATTATGAGCACTGACAGTCAAGGTAAATAATATCGATTATCACAGCGTTTGTCCAGACATGTGCAGACGTGGGACATGAGAGACTTACTAGGGCCGGATTGTTTCAGATACATGACTGAGCTGTTATGTCTCTGAAATTTGAAGGCATTTAGAGGACAACTAGCCACAGGTGGTGAGTACAGTACATAGTGACAGTGGTCTGAGGTGGGACAGACCATGAACAAGCAACTGGGTATTGTACTGGAACAAATCTGATCCAATTTATACAGCAGCTCTAACAGGATTTTAAAAATCTTTGCTACCACAGTTTAGAGTCCATGCCTCAACCTTAGAGTTGTATAACTTCTGTTTATCAGCTCTTGTTGCCCATGGGAGCAAATGTTAGAAATTTCCATTTTAAAAATTCCCTTTTTACTGAACTGATACGTCAGTTTCATGGAAATTGTTCTGAATGTTTCCATAGAATTAAACATTTCCTGGATTAAAACTGGCTGCGACCATCTGCCATGGAAAAGCAGAATCTGTACACAGAATGAAATTAAACTGAGCTGATGAGAACAAACACGACCTCTAGGTACTGACCTTTTAAGATGGCTAACAGCCGAGCCGATGAGAGGAGCGGAGCACCTTCTGAAGGTAGCTCAGCCAGTCAATCTATTAATAGAGGCTCTCCAGCTGAGCCTGCAGGAGCGCACACAAGCAGCAGCAGGGAGACAAATTGTTAAATGCAGTGAATAAGCCCTTCCCTGCTCATGCCGTCCTCGTGCAGCTCACCAAATCACCGCAGAGGAGATGCCAAATGTCACAGTGACTATGACGGTGTGTACTCCTGACTGTGCGCAAGTCTGACTCACGCCAACAATGACTTTTGTTAATGTGCCGCAAGTTGCATGTTGAAACTTCTATATATCATTTTCCACTTAACTCCACCACCTGCTGGTGATTACAATAAAACAGAGAAGATAAAAGCGTGGTGGCGTTTATTAGAACATTAGTTTACAAAATAATTAGCAGGCTGTAACAGGTGTGCCATTTTTTTTATTTGTGTTACACAATTGTCCTCGACAGCACTGCACCTGCACTTGCTTTTAAAATTAGCATCAACAAGGTTTGTCTCAATGAAACAACCAAAGAAACAGAAAACATTAAAGTAGGATTTATCCCAGCATGTATAAACTACTCTCCACCCATGCAGGATGAAGAATTATGGATATTCAAACAGTGACTGCATGCATGCATGACACAAAAACCTAACCCTTGGCATGTAGATTCAGTGTTGAGCGACCACGTTGTTCGCTCAAGCTGGAAATGCTTTTGAAGAAGCAGTAAAATTCAGAACGAATAAAGACATACAGATAGCAAATTCAGACTACAGATGCAGAGACTGTTATGAGGAACAGCTCCTGCTCAGTTTGTGTTCTTACCTGCCTCAGGGAAAAAACCAACAACAGCAAACTCACAAACAAGAGCAGCATTTAAAGCACTTGCAAGGATTTTCTTGGCATCAGAGAGCCACAACAAGTAGACCTGTAGCTGCTAAGCTCTGTAGTACACCGGCTCAGGGTAAACGTATGATCAGCCACCCTAAACGTCCCTGTACTGTGACCACTCTGTTAGAAAACACAATGCCCCGTCGCGCCAGGAGGCTCCGGTCTGGGGGCCCCTCTGCTCTGTGCTGAGTGGGACCGCTGCTCTTTCTGCTTTGGCTGTTCTGGACTCTGTGCTCTGTGGACCTGCTGGGCCTTTGGGACCTCAGGCTCCCGCCGTCTCCCCATAGTGCCATTATCCTATTTTCCTTATTTATGATGTAGTACTGTGATAGTGTATTTTTTCTTTTTGTGAATACTGATGTGATTTAGGTAGCCTAAACAACTTTTATTTCCACATTTCAATTTCGTCCCTTTTTCCTTTTCTCTCCTCCTCTATCTCCCTGTCAGGTTCGGCACTGACATATCAAGACTGAAGAAAATATTATTATAATAAAAATAATAAAAATATTTCAAACATCAAGGGCAGCCATTTATATAACATGTCTCCCTTGGTAGAGCAAATCTATCTGGCAAAATATGGCACACAGACCACCGTTCTGTATGTTAGGACGCTGGACAGGACAGGGTAAAAAAAAATTAAAAATAGAAAACACAATGCCACAATGCTGGAGGCCACTTAATAAATCACAACTGGGAACTTTTTAACATTCTCCATTCTAAAAGCTCTACAATGATAGATAAATATAGATATATACGGTGTTGAGAGTAACGATATTACTTTTTGGGGTTACGAAGTAAAGTAGTGCGTTACACTTAAAATATTGGTAACGAAAGTACTTTACTGGACTACAGTATCGCGTTTTTCTGCATTACTCGAGTTGTGTTTGCCTATGTGTTTTAAGTGGTGCGCGCATGCTGCTGCCTGTGTGTGTGCTTGCCTGGGCACGTTGCCATAGAGATCGATTTGTGCGACGTAGCTGACAGTGCGCCAACTAAGAAGAAAGAAAAATGCAGCTGGAGTCGGAGATACAGTGACAATATTCACATTATTTTCAGTTCAGTCCAGTTTCAGTCCAAACTTGTGATGAAAGATCCTGCTCGCCGGTCAGTGGAAGGAGTCCTTCAGCAGCCGACCCTCCTAAACAAGCTAAGCTTTATTCAACATTTCCTGGAGCGCAGCAGCCGGTAACAGACAGAAATTAACAAGCTCGTTGCAGGTTCATTGTAGGAGACATGCTCCCCCTGTCCATTGATGAATCGCCCAGGTTTAGAAAAATACTAGATAAAATGATTATGAGAAGTGTGTGTGTGGAAGTGTGTCCATTTCTTCCCACAGACAATGATGTTGTTCTTGTGGTTTTAAAGCCATTTTGTTTACAATGTACAGTAAACACTATGCAGACAGGCAGTGATGATTGTCCATGTCTACACTGTAAATTATGGCCAAGTAAAGTAATAAGTAGTGGAGCTACTTTTCAAATGCAATAACGAGTAAAGTAATTTCATTACAATTTATAGTTATATATTTATACATATATATATATATATACACACACAAAATGATATACTTTCTTAATCCCAACTCAGAAATTAGTGTCTGCATTTTACAATTCTCTAGATGACCTAAAGCAGAGGTTTTACAACCTTTATACCATTTTATTAATAAGACGTCTGAGAAATGCCACAGTGCAGATGATTTGTACTTATTTTGGAAAAATAAGTAAAAAAAGTGAGGCTAGATGTTGGTAATTATGTTGTTATCAAAGCAAAGGAGTCAGCCAGAATGCATCACTTATGGTGCAGACCTTAAAACTCCCTAATATGGACTTGTTTGATGGCACAGTGACATAGTGACATCTATTATGTGCATTTCTGCCCAGCAGTGTCCCGAGACTGCAAAACTTCTCTATACAACTTCGTCTTCTGGGACACCGCGTGACGCTTTATCCACCGTGTCACATGCTAGCAAGCAGATGTATACACACTAGTCATTTTAAACACACACCATGGCTGATTCAGCAAAGAAATGCAAGAAGACCTTTGTGAAGGAAGAGAGGAAAAGAAAGACAGAAAGGGTCAGAGAAAAGATAAGACGAGAGTCAAGATAAGAAAAGTACAGGTAGGATGACAGATGGACCGCTGATACACACACACATTATATACATACACACACACATTATACATGTATATAACTAGCTGTGTTACTAGATATAGTATTACTTTACTCTTTTTCACTTGTTACTCAGTCATCCAGAGATCATCAGCCTCTCAGTTTTTGACTTTATTTTTATCATTAGCACCCATACCACATTTTTTTAAACTGAGTACAAGTATTTGCATTTGATTACTTGCTGATACCGAGAACCAATATGAATACTAATACATCCCATTACAGTTCACTGGTGGGGAGTGTGGACCAGATAAAGCCAAAATCTGATTTATAACATGGAATGAGTAATAACGTTGTTGTTTATGCATTAAAGTTTTTAAAAGATAACAGATGAATCTCTTTGCATTTACATGATAAGATTGACAGTTAGTTTTTTCACATTGGTGAGTAGTACACAGTATCTGACCGATACCCGATACTGGTGTCGGTGTATCCCTGACATCTGCTGTTTTTCACTATGAATGTTTTCACTGAACTAAATGTCTCATACTAATCACTAACTCACTAAATGTGTCAAGATAAAGGTGATTATTCCTTGGCTATTCCCTCTTCTAATCTAGACTTTCCCTACATCTCTGTACTGCAAGCATTAAGGTGAAGAGGACACATGCATGTGAGATGCATTAAATGGTATTGACTCTTTAGCTGCTTAAAATTTGCAATTTTTCACAATAATTATTAGTAAAGCATGTTTCAAGGAAGCTGCATGTGATGGTATGAATAGTTCAGTGAGTGGGCTAGTTTCATGTGCATATAGGCTATATGTGACCATGTCTGCATGTAGCAGGTGTATGTCAATCTCTGTGGGGGTGGAAAGGTTGTGGCAGGAGTATCAGAGGAGTGTGAAAGCAAGTGTGTGAGCTAATAATTCAAGTGAGAGCAAGTAGGTGCAGGTGTGTGCTGCTTAATTGAGTGGGTGTCAAGAAGTCTATTTTTTGCATATTTGTGATAAGGAATGAGAATGCTACGCATGCATACAGAAGCATCAAATAAAACATTTGTGTTATAAATGTTTGTTGAGTGAAGGCCCTCTGGTTTGTCCTTGAGGCTCCTTACAAACCTTTTCTCCGTTAGCGCTCCCCAGCACGTAGCAGCCCATGATGTGGATGAGGTTGGGCTCCGGGTTCAGCTTACTCATCAGCCTGCTGAGTCGCCGCCAGAACCTGTTCATAAATTATAGGAAAGAGAGGGGGTTGGTTGCCATGCTCTTGGCTCCGAAAGTCACATTTAAAAAATGTACTTATTTTAAACTTTACACTCATTTCTGACATGTTTTGATGGGCTGGTTTGTTATTGTGTGCATGATTTACATTATATTGTCCTGTGTTTTGATGTGATGTTTCTAGAATGTCGACATCACGTATGTGAAGAAAGAAGGAAATTCAGATTAATATTAATAATAAATCAGTTCCAGGTGGTTAGTCTGCTCTTCTCATAGCTACAACCATAGTCATGCTACTTCATGGCTTGAAGATTTGGATGGGAGATAGTTGTTTTCTACATTGTTTTCCAATTTCCTGTGATTTTTTTTTTTGTTGTAAATGTTTTTCTATTTATCAATGCACTAGCATCAGCAGTTCACATTAGTAGAGTGTCCCATCAAATTGAAATAAGACTTACTGGACCATGTCTTCTTCCTTCTCCACCTTGGCAAAGGTGGCCACTTTATTCTTCAGCAGATATAGATGTCCCGGACCACCCTGAGGAAAAGTCATGGTATTTTGAAATTTCTTCACAATGCATGTCAAACCTATTTTACAAAGATTTAATTAAAATTCCAAGGGTTAATCAATTAGACCATGATTATTTCTTGTACATGCCTGTTCATCATCCCAGTCACAGCAAATCAAGACAACAGTTTTCAAAGATGAACTTCATCAAGGTGAGCAAAAAATGTAAACAATTTAATAATAATAATAATAAGTGAAAACATTATGTAACTTAACATGCATGTTTTTGGACTGTAAGAGGAAGAACACACGCATACACAAGAACAATATCCAAACTCCGTACAGAAAGATCCCTGTTAGAATCCCTCTCAGTTAAGGCTTGACAGAACCAGGATCAATGTGTAGAAACCATTAAAACATAATCTAAGTATGTCCAAATAATTTGAATAGATCCTTAAGTATTTCTGATGATGTATAAAAGTCAAAAAGTTGATGACTCACAAAATCTAAATAAAATGACTTGGTTTGAAGTTTGCAGAGTAGGTTTTCAATATTAGATTTTTAAATATGGACTGTTTGTGACTTATGTCATGGTCTTTTAGACCAAAAGCCTTGTATTAGCCATGTTAATTATTTAGAGAGTGATTTTACTGATAACTAATCATCTCTTTTCCTAGAAACTCTTTTGTAAGCAATTTCCTCTTTGTACATTTATCATGCAATATAAATTATTTAGTTTAAAGGCGAAAGCTACACAATGTGTGATAAGCGGCTGATATAAAAGCTGTAAGGAAAGCTGTATAACACACAAATGGTCACCTTGTCAGTTTATTTGGAGTTTGTTAAATAATATTTAAACAACTGCTGGAACAAGTGAAAAAAAGACTGATCTGATAAAACAGGAACATAAATGCTGACTAAAATCTGTCCCTATAATGAAGCATGGTGGCGGAAGCTTCATGGTATGGGGTTTACTTTTTAGCAGCAAGGAAGACTGACGAAAACGTTTTATTTTTTGTCTTTTTTTGCTGAATATAGTATTACTGGAGGCTGACGGTAAAAATGCAAGTTAATCTATTCAAATTTATATTTACAACACAATGACATTAGCACAAAGTGAAGGTGTCAAGGTGTCCTAACTTGGTTTCCTGTTAATACCAAGGCAAAATGTTATAATTAGATCAATGCTGTTGTAATATTAACTTCTTCTACATTTCATCTCACTGTATTTAACACAATCAGAGCAAAAAAAATTTACCATTTTTGCAAGCTATTTACGTACTGCTGATAAATTAGAGTTATCAACTTCATAAGTAGTTGATTTTCAAGGGCTAAATGTAAGTAAGTATATTAACGTCCCTAGAATAAAACGTAATTTAACTGGAAAATAAAGTATGAATACAGTTTTCTTAAAAACATTTATTTTTAGAAGAAAAAATGACCCAACAATGTCAAAGTATTTCCTTATATCTGTGTCTGCTGTCACTCACCTGGCAGAAAATGAGCATGTTCCAGATTTTACAGCCTTTCCTGTATGTAGTCAGCTTTTTCTCGATCTCCTCTGAGTGAGAGAGTGTCAGAGTGAGAGGGAGGGAGAAGGAGAGGTGTCACTTTTCCCACTCAGCCATAATGGTGAGAAACACAAATTGGCTGTCCCTTGAGTGGCTCACACAAGTACACGAGTAGAAAAACAATGAGTCATCTCTGCACTCCAGCCAGCTGAAACTTATTCCAGCCTCATATTTGCCACCTTTACAACAAGAGCCATTTTTACTTAAGTGTTATAAATATTTAAGAAAAAGAATTAAGTAAGGCACTCACCAAGGATGTCATCAAATGTTGCATGTTCATGGTCCTTTAAAGAGATTAGGAAAACAAAATAATTATTTAGTTAAAGGTCGTGGTTGGCAGCACAAGGAGGACCTAATTAATACCACTAATAATGAAAGAGAACTAATAGCCACAAAGTAATAAAGTTGTAAAATCCTAATCCAAGATTGTATTTGTTTTTAACTTCGAAGAATACAAATACTTCATGGCTCAAAATCCAAACTATGGTAAGAGAGCAGCATTCATTATCCACAAATACGAATGAATGATCTCTGAATTTCGAACAAATAGTTAAAAACAGTGAATCAAATATAACACACAAGACACAAAGAAAAAAAAAAGGATAAAATCTGAGAAAAGAACGAAAAAAAACACAATCTACATATTCAAAATAGTGTAGGAAGAAGTTAAATAAATACTACCCCTTTTCTAAGGTTCATTGTATCATTTAATCTATATCAGTGGACACTGTTTTAAGAGGGCAACATGACTTAGTTTTACAGCCATACTAGAGGGTCTGGGTACTACATGTTTATTCAACCAACATTTGTCTAATTTTCTGTGTTGTGTTGTAACTAATGTATTGGTTTAGTAGAATTGTTAATCACTGAAATAAATTCTTACCCCTCTGTATTTAGTTACTGTATTAAAACCCAAGAAAATCAAAGTGAATGCTGTACGCTTTAGCTAAAGGCTGGAAACCACTGCCCTGTGCTGCACTTTGTTAGATGCACAACATGATTTAACCTACTAAGAATCTGTAAATGGACCAGCTTGTTTCTGTCTATGTTTTGACCTATCTGCAAGTGGATTTTTTGCAGTGCTTGAAAGAATCTTGGACTACAACCTTCAAGGTTTTTGTCCTCCTTTTGCAAAAAGCAAAATAATCTGGTGCACAGTTATTGCATTTTTTTGTATGAGCACCTGCCTCTTACAATAATCTTAAAGTCACCACGATTGTGCTTGCTGCAGAGAAAAGGCATCATTGCAGGTTAATAAATCCAGTCCTCTTCACTCAAGCTAAATGAATTGTGACAGTCAAACTAGATAAAATGCCTGCTATTCCTTTTATTTCATTATATAAACTACTACAGTGATTTTATTTAATTTGTTGTAAATACAAGTGGCCAATGCTAATAGGTTAAGTGTCATATCAGGCCACACAGCCATGGCAATTTGTAACTCATGTACTGTATGGCCCACATCAAATCAATGGCTGCTACTCACATAAAGAATAGGAATGATGGAGGGGTCGTCCCTGCGGATGATGTTGGGAACATATTCAGCCTTTGGTACCTTGGAGGATATCAGCTGTGGAATAGAGGCAATCATGTAGAGAAAATGTGGTTCCATATAAATGGAAAACTTAATGAATATGAGGAAAATCTGAAAGTCAATAGGGGAGCCTCACCATGATTTTCGGTGGGATGAAGTCCTCCCCTTTGCAAGCCACACTCTCCATCTCCCTCTCCTCCTCCCAGTCAGCATCCTCATCCAGCCCTTCATCTAGTGTCCCTGAGGAGGCCTGAAGCTCGCCACCTGGCTCACACACAGGAACAAAGGGCCAGATGAAAGGATAACACACAAACCGGATCAGAGATGAGGGTGCATCTTCTAAAAGCTTTGCACCTGTTATTTTATTTTCTCTGCACAAAGGGGAAGAATGGAGGAGTTACAATCCAACAGCGGACAACACAAGGCGATACAATAACAGTTTCCTTATGCGTCCAGACACACACAAATACTTTACATGTGACACAAAGCAGCAGGCAGATGAACAAGAGGCTGCAAGATGAAAATGGCTGTGGGGATGGATGGTAACAGCCCAGTACCAGCACAAGGACCAGCACATAAACTGAACAGATAAATCGTAGACATACAGAGACAGGAATGTAATGTGTGATTTTATAAATTTGTTTGCAATTTTGATATGTTTGAGTGCACATGTAGGTGTGTATCCAGCATCTCTATTCTACTGTACTACATGCATTATCCTGTGTCTACGAGGACGTGTCTAAATCAAAGTCTGCATGTGTATGATACAGATGTAAGGTACGTGTTTGTGTTGTTGTTCATGTGAGTGAGGGAGATAACATGGACTCACTGTCTCTGGAGTCATGGAGTGACTCAGGCTTGACAGGGGTGGGGTCACTCCATGAGCGGCTGAAGCTCTTGGCTCGGCGGTCGGTGAAGGCTGATAGAGTTAGGAGGGAAGATAGTCACTCACACACACACACACACACACACACTAAACAACAATATATCCCAAAGACTAAGGGCTTTGTCTTGTTGTATCAGCGTGTATGAGGAACATGAACGCCAAAGCGATAACTGACCTTCTGTTGTGGGGTCACAAAGGGTTGCATGTTTTACATTATACCACATTCTTACAATAATGTATACAGGGTCGGGAGTCTAGTTCCAGTCCTCAAGGGTCAATTTGCTGCAGGTTTCCTGCTACACCATGCCTAGCTCAGATAAACAGGTCATTAGCAGGCTTGGATAGAACTTGACAACAAGAGGAGATGCATTTAATTAGAATCAGGCATGTTGGAGCTGGGAAATGTCTAAAACCTGCGAGATAGTAACCCTTGAGGACAGACAATAGATAACCCTGCTATAGGGCATGGTAGTACACTGTGCTGTGACTGGTTTCATTACACACATGCCACGTTTTACTACTAAGTAAAAATTAAACTTAAGATTATGCGCTTAAATAGAAATGAAAGCACAGGCAGGTTATTTTAGAGTCCAAAACAAGGTAGTGCTACACTACAAATTGTTGCAATTACAAATATGAAAACAACAAATATCTGGCCAGTTTTGACCTGAACCTGAACATATGTTACAGGCAATCACAAACAAATTTTAAAGGACAATATTTAACTTTTTGCATTCATGTGTCATTAAGATTTTTAATACCCACCAATACTGTTCAAGATGTTTTTTTTCATTCAAACCCATCTGTTGATTACACCCCACAATGTTCATATCACAAAAGCCACCATATTAAGAATCTTGAAATAATCCATTCATTTAGAAAAATTGTGGCAACTGATTAAGACTAGGTCCTCTTCGGTTGATAAATCACAGTTTCTCCATTAGTGTAAAAGTAGTTCTATATACAGCTTGTACATAAAAAAAATTAGGCTGTAAGAGTTTTGAATGAGTTACTGGTTAGTAACAATTCATTATCCTATTTTCATTCAAACTTGACTTATAAACTGGGGTATGTTATGATAGGAATTACTTGACAAATCAAAGTTTTACAAAATACAGCAAACAAAATAATACAAAAAAGTTCTTGTTAAAAAAAAAAGAACATTTACATTGTTTAACAGTACGGTACACAATCAATATGAAAAAATGACACAATTATCACGGTAATAGGCACATGATGAGACAATTCTATAATCAATTTAAACCAGTCAACATAGACTGTTGAAGAGATATCTGTGAGGATTTCAAGAAATAAGGATTTGATAAAAACAAAACAAACAGATTATAACATAAAGCATTCATCTAAACATGCTAACATGTTGCTCCATGCGTAAAGCATGAATTAAGTCTGATGAGTATTTTTTTTGTGATGTCATGGTTCACATTTTAGCACTGAAATGCATGAAAACATACAGACAGCAACATTCAAACATGCAAAAAGATACACTAAAGTACTCACTCTGGACCTTCATCCTGCGGCTGCCCACCATCCGAAGGTGTTTGCGGAAATTTCTGTCAGTTAAAGAAAAGGACACGTATCGAGAATTTGAAGCAAAGTCTAAGAATGAGAATATTCCCAACTTTCGAAAACAGATAGAAGATAGCTATTCTGTATGATAATAAGCTTTCGGGCAGGAAATTCCATCTAAAAAAGTCCCTAAATGCAAACCCATGTGACCATTAAATAGACCTCCAAATTCCTGCTTGTTTAATTAAGCAAGGAAAAGTTTTCTTGAAAATCACAATAAAGACATAAGTAGTAACTACTTTGACATCACTTGTTTTTAAACACATTATTTTTTTCATTGATTATTGAAGGAGCAACAAAGGAAAGCCATTATCAAATGTGTCCACTACAAACATTAAGAGAAATGTTTTTTAGAGAATTAAATGCTAATATTGTGAAGGTAGTCTAAAAATGTAAACTTGACAAACCGTTGCTCCTACATTGTTAAAGCAACATCCTTGGTATTAGAGTCTTGATCGTTTTCTTTTTTACAAAATATACCTCATTCTTCATTTTGTGATTTTACAGGCGGTGACAGCTAATAGAGTAAACCAGTGAACAGGTAATATTGCTGTCTTGGCAACTAATATTGCCTGATTAGTATGTCGGCTTATTAGCAGTAGTAGCTCACTTACAAAGTCTGTTAGCCATCCACATGCTATTATCACGTCAGTCTAGCTAGCCCTCCACATGCTTTTAATGTGTCAATCTAGCTCCACACGCTACAAACATGTCATTCTAGGTAGCCCTAGAGTGTCAAGACGTTGTTAGCTAGCCACATGCTATGTAGCTTGTCTATCTTGTGTTAGCTATCATTAACTAAGCAAAACTTGAACTCAAAATAAAATTAATGGTTGATCAATATCATACATTGCATTCAAATAAGTATCATTGCCATATTTTTCAGTGTCAAGATGTTAACAGTGTTGCCAACTATTTCTAGGAATGCTAAAAACATTTAAACTTCATCACATCATACAATAAGCATGGATGGCATTATTGTGTGAAATTTGCATTCTGTGCCAGCCTCTGTTTATCCATCTTTCCTTCTTTCTACACTCACATGTTATGTCAGTACAGTCAAAACACCATAAAAAAGCTGCTCTTATTGTAGTTAATTGTAGTTTCCTCATAAACTACGAATTAAGTCTGAAATTCTGACTGAACAGCAGACCCTTTAATATTTTTTTTATGTTGTCACTTTACAAGTAGGCTATTCCAGGCTGCTACGTTTAGGTAAAATCATATACCACATCATTTGATGCCACCACATCTCTCCGCTAGTAAAGCTTTGAGGGTTAAAACTAGTAAAATCTTGCAACTGCCAAGAAGAAATAAAAGCAAAATGATACGTACCTGATAGTGATATTTTATATCCCCAACAAGCCAATGTAGTCCTTTAAAAGTGCTTTAAAACTGTACCAAACATGTACAAACCCCAGAGAAGTGAAATCTGATCTATTGCAGTATGACAAATTTAAAATGCTATTGAAGGCAGAATTATGTCTCATCATCACTATCAAAAATCTTGGATAAAATGATTGTCTTTTTGCTGACTACATTTATCTTCCCGGTTGGTCCTCTTTTAGTCCATTTATTTTAACCATTCCTAGCCTATGGTCATAAATACCAGGCTTATGTTATCTGAATAAGTTTGTACAAACAGGGAAAAGGCAGGAAGACAATAAGAAAAGTAAGACAGCATAAAAGGAATAAATAGATAAAGCAAGTCTCAAAGTAAGTGGAACAAAACACCGTTCTTTATAATTCATGAAGGCTGGGTTGACTGTGATAATTGGTGATGTACCATTTTTACTCAAAATGGTAAAATTACTTTTCATTATCACATCATCTGTAAAAAGAGATGAATATTGTCCCTGTAAGGATTAGACAAAATAATCACATTTCAGTAACTTTGGCATGTGATGTTTTTTCTTTTAAGTCAGTAATAGGCTTCAATGTTTTCTAGTTAAAATTTAGTTCGTTTTTTTTTTCTTTTTTCGTTTTAGTTTTGAATCCGCAGTCATTATTTTTGCGCTCTGTTTTAAGCATATCATTGTGGATCAGGAGGGGAGAGGCGTGGCAAGTAAGGTAGCGCTACCTGGACACAAGCTGGGGCCTGATCAGCCCTGG
>JBAMHW010000012.1:29691425-29703527 GCA_037177495.1 Rhadinocentrus ornatus | reverse complement strand
TTCCTTTGACCCGTCAACAATAACAACACATATAAAAGCACAGAAGTTTAACAAAATCATAAAGTCTGTCTTACCTTCGCAGTTATTCAGTGGATTGTGCATTTGTTTAAAATTAATCACACAAGTCCAGGTTATTTTCATAAAGATAAAAATTTTTTAGGATTGTGTGAGCCATCTTCTTACAGTTTAGGATCTTTGGGCTTACTTCCTTTTGATCGTATTTGCTGCAGCGCACGTTTTTAAATTTTTTTATTTATTTATTTTTTAAGAATTTGATTGGTCAGTAAATTTATCAATCATCAACAACCAAGCCAATCTTGCTGCCCCAAAAGAAACGCTATCACCCCCCTATCATAATTAATGCTCCTAGCGCCCCCTGAAGTTATTACAACGCCCCCATGGGGGGCGGTATCACCCCCGTTGAGAAACACTGGGCTAGCCACATTTAGCAACTTGTTAGCAGACATTACATTAGAAATAGTTGGCAACACTGATGAAATAAACTAGCATACATTAGCATGCAAAGATCAAACATTTATTAGTGTGTGTCAGCTAGCTAAAGTTTCACAGTTGCTAGCTAAAACTTAATAGCCTTTTCACATTCAGGTCACAGACCACAGCTCCTGCTTTAGAAGCTGTATTAAGACAGTGATCAGTCAGTGTTAGTGTTACCCACAAATCTTTCTTTGAGTGTGCAAATTTATGCAGTTAGACTTCTAGCATTCAGTGTTAATGCAGTAGAAATAGTGCATATAAATTAACATGGTGTAGACATATGCTTTACTCTAGACTCAAACAAGCTATGGTTAAGGCAAAGATTGCTATAACTAATGTGCTTATTACAATGATTCCATATGTCTAATGTGTGGGATTTTTTTTTTTTTTTTTTTTGCTGAATTGTGTAAATGAGGAGTATCCAAAAGGATACTTTAAGTAGGGAGCTGTCACTGTTAAAACAATATATCAATATTTTGCATTAACTACTTCTCTTGTTAATGCTAAGTGAATTATCACTGCTTCCCACATCCTGCACTGCAGCTGACCATGACTAAATCTACAACTTCTAACACTCGGTCCAGCAGACACTGAAGTTGTGGAGGTTAAGGACACAGCAGGCTGACTAGCACAAAGCCACGAGAGGAAGAGGTTTCAAGACATTACCTAACTGACAGAAAGAAGAAAAAAGGCAGAGCAACAAGGAAGAACAGTGGGGACGTTTGAAAGAGTTACTCACGATATTCTGCAGCCGTGGTTTGGAAGGTTGCCATCACATGTAGGAAGAGGAGACAAAAATTGAAAGGAAGGTTAGCAACACATTCAGCAAAACAATTCACACCTATATACCCCTTATAAGAGGCTATACTCAAAAAATCATGCAAAAAGCCTGACTAAGAATTTTAGAGCAGAAAAGGGACTCATCATGACCCTCCACATCTGCCAGTTGGATCACTCAGCATGTAATTAATTAAATTGCAACATTTTCATCATGTTAGAAGTAAAAGACACTGGCCAGCCATTTTAATCTAAGGCCATGTCACTCATATATCAGTTTGACCTCAATGGAGACATGAACAGATGGAAGCAGATGAAAGAAAGGACAGAGAGACACTGACAAGTGGATAAAGGGAAGAGAGCATGGGAGAGGAGAAGGGAAAGATGGTGTAGGATGAGTTTTGTCTGTTTGTGAGTTATAATTAGAAGATCAGGGTGATGGGTGATAATTAACCATTCTTCAAGACTGGGAAGCACTTTTAGACATGAATGCATCCTAAATACATGTAATGCCAAGATTCTTGATGTTCAGCTAAGAAAAGCACATAACTACTATTGTAAAGAAGTCTTAATCCACCCCTTATTCCTTTATATTTGGCTTCCAAGGATATTTAGTTTTTTTCTTTTTTTCTCTCTCATTTTCAGTCCAGTCCTTGTAACTGAGCATTTTCAGAGGTACAGTATGTCTTTCTTGTTTATTTGTTTTGCCACTTAACAATGACCTATCGTCATTCAGGCATAAAAATGGCAAATATCCCAAAGGAGGAACCAGTGTTGTGTTTACAGATAAAAGACAACTTAGCAAAGAACCAGTTTAAAATTGTATCTTGAGGTATCTTACAATCTTACTAGGAGCCTTACACAAAGAGCCTTTAGCTTAGCACATCTTAGCATTGTGTGCAGCGTACCTTTGAGAAATCTGAGAAAACTGGACAATGGAGGACAAAAAAAGTCAGTCCACCCATTTCTTCTTTATCAACTTAAAGTGTGAGGTCTAAAAAAAACTATATATCAACAGCAGAATAGTATCAATAAGTCATGTCTGTGAACATAGAAACAATTCCAGGAAAGACCTGAGATGTTTCTGGACCTGCGGCTGATCCATCTACTGTTGGCCGAATCTTCAGCAGAAATGATCTGTATGTAAAGGTGACTGGCAAGAAACCCTTCTCAAGGAAGGGAATCAGGGAGAAAAGGCTGAGGTATGCTACCGGGAACAAGAACTGGACTGAAAATCAGTAGTGACAGGTCTGATGGAGTGATTAATCCTCCCCAAAGCCCAGACTTCAGCAGATCATCTGGACAGTGAACATCACATCCAAAGAAGAGCTTTGGAAAGTCCTTCAAGATGTCTGGTGAACTATTCCTGAAGATGACTTAAAGAATTGACAAGAAATCATTCTGCATTGAAGAATAAATGTGGTTGTAGCAATTATTGACTTTGGCACTTATATATTCACATTTCAATAAATCACTGCATCTATTTTCTGTTTTCTGGGCAAAAATGAGGGATGACCCAGTACTTCTTCATCTTATCCATTTCTTAAATAAATCCAAAATACACCTGAATTTCTTTTCCTATTAAAAAAGCCTGCTACATCCAGGTCTGCAGCAAGCGGCACTAACAATGCTAACCTTTGAGGTAGAGGAGTCCATAATGCAAGAAGCTACTCCTGGCTACAGTTTTACACAACCTTCTGCTCGAGTAAACATCTGACAAAGATTTTAAGGCTTAGTTTTAAAGCAGGAATCATATAGGCTCGCAAACTGCAAACAACTTTAATAACGAAAAGCTAAAAGTATAGTAGCGTGAAAGCTCATTAAGAATTTTCAGCAGAATTCTGCCGTAAGACACGGTGATGCAAAGGGAGGGAGTGAAGGAGGATCTCTGTGCTATACTCACGCCTGCATGGTGGTGGTGGCTGTCTGAAAGCTGAACATGTTTTCTTTGGGGAACCAGCTATTAGGATTGTCCTCTGTAAAGCAAGAGAACAAAGGGAAGGTGATGAGTCAGCCAGCAGCACATTTAAAGACAGACCTTTCAATCAGCAGGGGAAGCTGGTGGAAGTCTCATGTGTGGTGTGAGTGTGAGGTGGAACGTTTTATATTGTGTCTAAACAAATATGTGTATATATTTTTATTTCCATATTCCATATCTACTCAAGTCTCCACCCATTTCCCAATCCATCTTTCTTTACCCCTGTCATCAGTTGACGTTCTGTCCTCACTGTACATCCTCTCCAGTTTCTTGCGGTGTTTCCCTCCATCCCGCGGTGAGGTATCCAGGTCGAGGGATCGCTGGCTTTGACACGGCGCCCGAATACAGGCCACACAGTCTGGGGTATAGTCTTCTCTTGACCCTCCTCGCCTCAGACCCCAGTCCCCAATGTTGCTGGCACTCCTTGAGCTCTGAAGTGGCTGTGAAGATGATGGTGGACCGCTGTGATGCTGGTGAGCATGGTGATGGTTGCTGCGGTGATGGCTACTACGGTGATGGCTACCGCGGGCAGATGCGGCAGATGGTTGGCTGGTGCAGGACAGGTTGTAATTGCCGGTGCCGGGGGCTTGGGACACAGACTGCTCTTTTGGTCCCTTCAGCACCTCCAGCTCCAAGCTCTCCTCGCTTCCAGGGCCCCCGAGGGTCATCCCTCCTTCCCTGGTAATTGTGTAGACTCTAGCTGGCTTTAAAGCTACACTCCCTTCCGGGTCTCTGGCACCTGGTGGCTCCTCTGTAGAGAGACTTCGTTCAACAGACAGTCTGCGTTTGGAGGGACCCGGCGGCGCCTGAGCCTGGAGGGTGGTGACCTGAGGCAGAGACTGTGGATGAGTGCTGGGATTGGACTGGTGAGACTGGCTGGGCTTAGCTGTAGGTAAACCCTGGGACTGGTGTGGCAGATTGTTGTTATGCAAATGGCTGATGTCTGGCGAGTCACAGTCCTGGCCAGGAAACGAGTCAGACAGAAGATGATCTGCAGATGAAGGAGAAAAAAAGGAAAGAAATAAGAATATATAAAAAGTAACAGATACAGAGTGTTGTGTGTATAAGAGAAATTACTGAACTACTAATGTAGAGAAACAGAAATTGTTGCTCATTGGCATTTTATAATGAGATTTAATATTACATCAAACATTCATTTATTCATCATTCTCTGTACTGCTTAGTCTATTATGGGTTGCGGTTAAGCCCAAGCCTATCCCAGCATTTTAACAGGGGCGAGGCAGGTACACCCTGGACAGGTCCATTGCAGGGCCAACAGAGATACGCACGCACGCATTCGCTCCTAGAGAGAATTTAGAGAGACCTATTAACCTAACATGCATGACTTTGGATGGTGGGAGGAACTTAAACCCGGACAGAACTTACACATACACGGGGAGAACATGCAAACCCCACACAGAAAGGCCACCAGCCCCTGAGGTTCGATTCTTAATTTTCCAACACAGCCTGAGCCCTTAAGATTTTACAAGTAATGTTTTTAAGTAGTCTTTAAGAATAGTTCTCCAGGCTTTTGAAGGACTTTCCTAAGCTCTTCTTCGGATGTTGGCTCTGTGAAGACGATCCCACACTAATTCAATAATTATGAAGTCCGGGATCTGTGGAGGATTTATCTCTCCATCAGACCTGATCCTACCAATATTTCAATCCACTTCTTGTGACATTTATCAAACTTCATCCTTTTCTCCCTGATTTTTTTTAACTAAGAATGATTTCTTGACAGCCGTTCTTTTATGGAGACCATTTTTGATGAGGCAGTGGACGGAGAATGCATGTCAGAAAATATGTCACTTCATCTGCCTGAAAACCCGACAGAAAATGCGCTTTTAAACTCTCCCAGGAAGGTGAAGATGGAAACACTAGTTGCTGAGAACTTCATGTCCATCACGGAGACGCAGCTGAACAAGTTGAATCTATCGTCATTGTAGTAATTTATTCTATTGTAGAGTTTTATTGAATGATATTAAATGACGGTCGCACCAGACTGAAGACAGGTATTACGACTGAAGGAGTGGTTTTGTAAAATTGTGGATGCTGCAGGTTTAAAACCTGGGTCAGAAGCTGTGTGACAAGAAAATTAATAGCACTTTTTTGCAATTTCCTAATTGTAACACTTTAATTTTAGATATAAAAACAATTAATCATTCAGGCCCACTTTCACCACTTTCAGGTCCCCTCCTCATTTCTTTAGGTGATTATTTTAAGATGTTGTTAATAAACTATTAATGGAGCCATTTTAAATTTTTAATGATTCAGAGCTTATTTAGCTTAACAAACATGCTCCTTTGAATATGGTCAGGAAGAAAATCTGGATTCCTAATCATTGAAAAAGCGGTCAATGTCCAAGGAAAAACTTTGAGAGACCTTCAGAAAGCCTTTACAAAATTACAAGAAAGTCTGGCTGCTGAGAAACAAAATATGTGGAAATAAGGCCAGGTCATGACTTTTGCAAAGAGCTGTATTAACTTTACCTCTGCATGCAAATCTGTTGATTACTTTTGTAAATGCTTTATTCTGACGATGGTATGAAGAAAAAAAGCCATTGGCATGTTTGCATGTTTTTACCTCACAGCTTTTGTCTAAAAGGACCCCATGTTCACTCCTTCCCGCATGTGATAAATGGTGTCATGCTCAAATTTACACACTAAAACACAATGACTAAAGTAAAAAGGTGCTGTACAATGTAAACAAGAGACAATTTCAATACAAGGCCGGTAAGTTCAGCGGAGTGGAAAATTACCAGCAGCCAGCTAAAAGCAATTTTCACATTTTTTCTGATGAACATGCAGCACATTACTCAGAGCTTCCACTGCAGTGATGAAAAAGCACTGCTTATTTTTTAAGCATATTTGAGTTTTTTTTCTATGAAGCTATGGTGCATGCTTTTTAAGCTTTATGTTTGGCTGTGTACTGTTCACCTACCTGCTCCGTTGCGGTTCTCAGGATTTGTATTGGACAGATACTCTCCGAATGCTCTGGCTGCTCTGTGGGGACATAAAAGATGTAAGAGTAAACCTGGAGCCCTGCTGCTCTTCAGACTCAAGGTTTCACAGGATCTTTCCCCACATAAACAACTCGTCAGACCCTCCTCTCTAAGGCCTCTTTATTTCAAACAGATTACACCATCTTAACAGTCTTTATGAGGATATTCATACTATGAAACAGCTGTCTCACAAGGGCAGCATTCCGGTGTAACATAGTGAACGGAAACTAGGAAGCAGGCTGGTAGTCACAGCTTGCCTCTTCTGCTCAGATGATGGGCCTCACAGGGGACTGTGACATTACATGTACCAGCCAGAAAGCCTGGATATAAACGCAGTCTTCTGCACAAAATAAATGCAGGCACACTGGCAGGAACAGCAACAAACTGGCATAGTGTGTGAAATGTTGATATGTCGGACAGTCTGTATACAGAAAACACTGTCTGCTATTAATTCTCTGAGGATAATTCCCACTGCTGCTGTCAAACTTCAACCAGGTATTCACTCCTTTTCGGACTCATTGGCTGGATGTGATTGATTTTTCTTCTCTTTGTACAATGTACCATAAGTACGATTTTTCTGTTTTGTTGGACATAAAATGTATCTGCTACTCTCCATCACTGCAGGGTGAGGCTAAGAGTGTTTTATGGGGGAAAAAAAAGAAAAAGAAAGAAACAAGGACTAATTGCGCCACTAAAAAGGGAAAATTGCCTCAAACCGTGTTAACTGTGATTAATTCATGAAGAAGACTTCAACATTTGTGATTACGAAGCCAAAAGATCCTCAGGCCTATTTTCAGCTATAAATAGCACCTTCATCTGAACATAAAGGGGTCGATCAACACAGTTGAAGCATTTTCACTGAATTAAGAATATGCTTGATGATTGGTCCAACACATTTCATGTAAAAAACTCCCCCAAAAACCAACAATTGAATTTAACTAAAAAATAGATAGGAGCATCATACTGGATAACTACTGCATGGATGATAATGGTTTTAGCAGTTATTTGACTTAAACTGATGCAATGAGTAGCTTCTCATTTCCTAAACAACCATATTGGAAGACACATCCCATGATCGTGGAAAAAATCTGTTTTAAAAGGGTCAGATTACTGGCATCAAACAAAGAAAACAGCTAAGGAGATGCTGAAACTGGAATAATAACTGTCCATCACATTTTTAAAAACTGGAAGGATAGTGGGGAACTATCGTCTTTAAGGAAGAAATGTGGGAGGAACGATTTGAATGATCCTGATTGGCAAACACTTTGCCTTTACCTGAATGAATCAGTGTGTTGTAAAGTAATGAGAGCGAGGTAGAGGTTTAGAACTTGTACACACTATTTTGTCACATAATTTATTTTCCTGAGGGATTGCAAGCAAAACTTGGTCAGCATTACTGCATCGTAACTTTTGTAGACTTTCCTTTCAAAATTGTTTGTATCATGATTGTCACGTGAGATTTTTATTTATTTATGCTTTATACTGATTTCAAAACAAAGCCAAACTTTTCGCTACAGTTGAGCTTATTACAAGGGAGGAATTATTGGCTCGTTTTAATAGAAAGACATGTTCAAGCGACATGCTCTAAAGACAAAAGAAAACAAAACTGAAAACATCATGGATAGATATTGATGCAATCTTCAGGAAAATGTTGTGCAATCACTTTACTTGAATGAGAGGGGTGTTGTAGTGTGATGTTAGAAAGAGAGAGAAGCGTTTTCATGGCTAGGTTATGCACAGCTAGTTGAGCAGGCTACAGTAAATAATGATATTTCCACTTTTGTGATCACAAAGGAAAATTATTTTCTATTCTTATTGAGAGGTTGGCAGTTTATTTTTTTCATTTCTTGCTGATGCAGTCAAACAAGACTTTCTTTCTAGAAATTACTGAAGAACATATACAAACAAATCTGTGCAGCATGTGGATGAAGTGATGGATAGAGAATAAAAATGCCCGATGCATTTAGGCTAGAGGTCCCCAACCCTGGTCCTCAAGGCCCACTATCCTGCAGGTCTTAGATGTCTCCCCGCTGCACTTTGATGTGAACCTTGTTGATTTGTAGTCAGATACACATTCCTGCTGCTAAACCACTACCCAATGTATGACACACATTTTTAAAAAGATATAGGCCACACACTAACACACCTATAGAGAAGCAACACAAGCTGATAACTCTCCTCCCACTCACTCTGACCTACAACTACGCTCACACACCAACCCACATCCTCAGTGTGTGGATGTGGAAAAACAAACTGGTACACGTACAGCCTGCATTTCACATCCAAGCACAGCTAAAATCTCATGGGGGTTGTGGTGGAGTGTGTTACCTTCCTGATACAACACTAAGTAATTAAATATCAGGCATCACGTGAACACAGTCATTCTCTTCTAAACCCCACCTCCTTTCACCCCCATCCCCCCACCACAGCCATGATGATGGAGGAGGAAGGACAGCAGAAGAAAGAAAATGCAATCTTCTGTACATCTGCCTGGGTCCACACACTCCTACCAATGATGGTTTCATGTGCTTTGCTTGAAGAAGACAGATGTAGAAACAAGAGGTGCTCATGGAGGAGAAATTACAAACATGCACCGAACTACTCAGAAATTCTGAACTATATTCCTGCCACACGTAGTAGATGGTGGTAATCCTATTGAATAGCGATTAAGCGAAAAAACACTTTTTTAATATTTTAAAAGATTAACTTCTGGCATTGTATGAAACACGCAGCGCATTTCATGTCACACACGTTTTCCCCTACAGCCTAACATGCTCTTTACTTTAATGCAGCACTTTCTTCAGCGTCTAAATTTTCTTTTTCTTTTTTTAAACCCATGAGGACTCTGAAACACTCTATAATAGCTTACTTGCGGTGGAGAGTTTGAACACATAAATTATACATGACAGTCAAGCTCCTCTTCCTGCGGTCCTGATGCAGCTGCTGCAACAGCACCTTTGCTGTTTGTTTGTTTGTTTTTTCCCCAGCATATTTTCAGCCATGTGACATGCAGAAAGGGAGGAGGGAGTAGACGAAACAATGTGACAACAGGAAGATTAGTTTATAAGACCAAAATAGAAAGTAAGGGGAGATTGGGAGGTGGGATGAGGAATGGAGATAACAGTTAAGGAAAGACTATTAAATAAGGAGTAGATGAGGGAACAAGCAGGAGACAGATGAGCCACAAATTAGATGATATTACACCCTCAGGAGCCGTCACATGCCTGGCTACTCCTCCTGTTTCCCTCCCATTGGGACTGAAGGAAAGGGAGGAGGGTGCCCTATACGACAGAGTGCATTTTAAACTCACGCAAACCTCTAAAACATGCATATACTACTTTAATCACTTGCACATAAACATGAAATCAATTCTCACTCAGCCCCCACACACATACAAGAATCAGAAATAACAATACTGTATGTGGGAGGTTATGCGTGTATTCATAAGCTCATAGTAGTATCAATAGCTGTGTTTACGCAGATTAAGCATCCGGTCAGAATAAAAATGTGTCAAGTAAACACCTCAGCTGATCTGATTTGGTTGGAAATAAAAAGCATTAAGTGTTACTGAGCAACTTCACCATTAAAAGGTTAATGATAATATAAATAAATAAAATTTTTTTTACTTCTAATTAGTAAGCATTGTACATTTCAAAGGCATTACAATAGTATGAACTCTTTCCAGTCGTGTGAACACACAACTGATCGGATGACATGTAAACATGTCAGCTGGAATCTCTGATTAGATTGATTTCAGTTGGATTAATGAAATATTTGTCCATGTAAACAACGCTAATGACAGTTTATTCATGTGTGGATGTGAGCTGGCACTGGTTTGAATGAGAAGTAATTTTGTCATAGAAGAGGCGGGTCTACAACCTGAAAAACAAATAGCTCACGTGTGGATTCTAAATCAGGCTCGATAGTAAAATGTGCAACGTCACATGACTTGTTGCAACGACTCAGAGGAGAGAGTGTCCGACAGAGTAAAAATACTACAATGTTTAAATACCCTATAAATGTTAGTAACTACTGCTGCTTGACGTCATCGTGCTGCATTTACATTGGCTTGGCCCATTTATGCTTGACACTGAAGACAGATGAGCCGAGGGTTGGACACAGTTATCTGTCTGCTGCGTTGTTTACGTGCGTAACTGGATCAGTTTTCGGGGGCCTTGTGGATCCGTCGCTTGATCCAGTATACAGAGCAAGACCACTGAAAACCGAGAGGGCAGTGTCGAGTAGATTAGCTGACATGCGACCAGTAAAAAGACAAACCAAATGAAGAAGACGAGGAAAGAAGTAAGAGTGGGTAAGAAGTGAGTAAGAAGAAGAAACAAAAGAAAAAGAAGAAGACAGGGACAACACCTGTAGAGTTGGCGAGAGCGTTAGAAGAAAGACTGTGTGAGTGTGTCACGCATGTTGGGCAGTTGTAAACAACCTTACAGTGATACATTACAACCACCACTCATTGTCTGAAACTGACATCAGTACACGGAAGTGAACTATGAAATCAGCACTGCCTGGTAGTGGATGAACTGACTTAACAACCATGACAACGTATAGAAAAAAAACGCATGGAAGTATGAGTGCTGCAACATATGCTAATGTTTGAAACGGAAGTATATATTTAAGTACGTAAAAAGGCATAAATAGGCCATTATTCACCACCCTCCTTTAGACGGCATATTGCTGTTGGCAGATGAACTCCGCTGTGTTACTTCCTACTGGACGTTACGTTGCACATATTAATATCGAACCTGAGTTAGAATCCATACAAGGAGATACAATCCTTTCTGCACTCAGGGTTGTAGCCCCGCCTCCTCCATGACAAAATTACCTCTCACATACACATATTTTACACATACCTCTGACATAAAACATTGTTATAACTTATCCAAATGGGTATTGAGAAGTGCTTAATTTGTAAAGTGGGAGGTCCGGGAACGCAGAGGGTGGGTGGTTCCGGCAACTCAAAAGGGGGGCTCAAGGTGATGGCACACACACACACAAACACGGCTAAGATGCTAACCCCTTTAAGTAAATCCAAACATCACTGTGTGCATAACAGGGCAATATTTATTTTAATTTCAGACCACTGGCCTGACAAAAAAAAACAACAACATAAAAAACAACCCACGACATCAGTGTTTACATAGCACATACATACATAACTATTAAGTTAACCAAAAAATCATCTGGATGGTAAAACCACTCCACCATAATATCATGATAATGTGATTATCGCACGCTTGTGTAACCTGGTCCTCTCCCTCCCTCTGTTTCCGTAGCCTAAAATTCACCTTAAAATGCCTCTAAAATATGCAAAACACAAGATTCTTTTGTGTAACCTCAATGGGGAATATAAAGTAGCAAAGCAAACATTTTTTAATATATTTTTTATTTGGGAGATATTTTTGTTGTGACACAGCCGGTGGCGGATCCAATAAAATAGGTTCTGGATCCAACGTTGGAGGTGCCGGAATGCTTGGATAATAATTAAGCCCTGGTATTGGGTGTCCTGTATGTATGTATATGCATAGTTTTAGTAGTATCGATGTTTGAATTTAATGCTGTCCTCCTTGATGGACGTTCCAGCCCCATATGCCTGGCATACCGTGAGATGTCCCAGTGATACCTTTAGCCGGCCAACTCTGCTCTCGTGTTCTTATCCACCTGCTGCATCACCCGCTCACCTGGACGCACCCCCTCACCATCTGTGTCTTCCCCACTAACCTGCTGCATCACCCATTCACCTGGACGCTCCTCATCAACTTGTGTGTGCCCCCTTCTAACCTGGTGCATCACCTCATTCCCCTTATATTAGCACAAGGACTCATCCTTCAGTCCT
>JBAMHW010000012.1:29675372-29688388 GCA_037177495.1 Rhadinocentrus ornatus | reverse complement strand
CTATCTATCTATCTATCTATCTATCTATCTATCTATCTATCTATCTATCTATCTATCTATCTATCTATCTATTAAAATACACCGAATCACTGTATATTGCCCCTAGTGCATATAATACATAGCTGTCTACATATATGTAGAATCTAAGAAGAAGAGAAAGGCACACACCCCTATGTCTTTACCATCCTGAGAGATCAGGTTTAATATAGAGGTTTTTCACGGTTTCTCTATAAAAATAAATTAATCTGAGGTGATAATGGGAAATGTAGCTCCTTGAGGGTTTGCAACTACAAACAAGTCCCCTGGCATGTTGTATTTTACTAAAAATACCCCTGTAGCACTGTTTTCTGCACACATCATGCATGTTCTTTTGGAATTCATCCCATAAATGTTGTTCCAGTTTTTCTCAGTCGCTTTGGTGCATTTCTCACATCAGACTTTACATTATCAAAACTATTAGTTTAAACTCCACAACAATTAGTCGTGTTTGCACATCAGAGTAGCATTTCTTATTGCATTGATCAAATTGCAAATGCTTTTGGACATGAAGCATTTGCTTTCATACAATTCTCTGCTATTTCATGACATCATTTGCTTTGGTCATACCAGTCAAAATTAACTATACTTACAACTGCAGAATAGTCAATCCCCATAAAATTAATAATCCTCATTTCATTGCTTATGTCATTGCATAGAAAAGAGTTGAACTAGTTGTCAAAATCTGTCAAGCAGAAACATTTCCTTGTAATATTTTCCTGGAATGTCTCCTAAATTGAACAACTGCTCTCAGATGACCCTCAGCTTTCACTAAATGCAATAGAGGTGTATGACCTGCATCCACATACAAGTAGCCAGCGATGCAGGATGCTATGAGATCACAGCAGAGTCCTGCAGAGTTTTGCCACTTTATAGATACTTACCTTGCTGCATCGCAAGAGATTATATCCGATGTGACGTCAATGAAAATATGTGACCGGACAAACAGGAACGTGTTGATGCACAGGAATGATTTAGTATGTTCAGTACAGTACAGTAGAGTAATATGTACAATATGTACTGTACAGGTATGTACTGTTAGTATATTGTTTACAGTTGGGCACCACTCTACCAAGGGTTAATACTTGCTTTACAGTAAGTTGGTTGTATGACGGAAGTCTATGCTCTATTGTATAAGGCTGTGAACAAATTACTGTAAGACGGCAAACCTTGCATGACGTAAAAATGTGGAAAGAATGTTTTCTGTGTCATGTATTCAGTTACACTACTAACAATAGAAAAGTGTAACTTTACCATAGTATTCAAATGGCTGTACATCTAGTGTGTAATGCTGCCTTGGTCATTTTCACCTAGTGTCTCCGAGATCTGACTGTTTTGTACTCAACAACACTTACGGATTAGAATTTAGTCATGATGAAAACACGACTAAACCATTTGAGCACCTAGTTTGCACTCAATGGTGACAAAACTTTTTACTTTGATGGCTCTGACAGTTTCATTGACATAAATACTTGCTTTTGAGGAATAAACTATCAATTTTCAGCAGTGACACACTTTTGCAGGTTATCCACTAGATTCTGCAGTTTGTACGAATTGTTTTGAGAAACGCACTAAGTGCTATGCAAATGTAAAGTCTGATGTGAGAAATGCACCAAAGCGACTGAAAAAAACTGTAATATATAAATGGTTCACTGACTGTGATCCCAGTCTAATGTGCTTCTCCAGTGTTCATGCATTTGTATTTTAGCAGCATGAATCATTACTTGAAAAACACTGAAATGAACTACACAAAGTACATCTGATTATAGATTTTCTTGACTGTTGTGCAGCTGCATTCAGACAGAGACATCTACCACTCCAAAAGTAGATGACACTAATGGTCTGATGTTCAATAAAAACACAATACAAGCCAAAATGCATCATCATCATCATCATGTTATAACAACCAACACAGCGATATTTTATTTTATTTTTAAAAATAAGGTTGTGTCATCATATAGTGTGTGACTGTATTCCAGAGGCTGTTAGATGGGAGCAGCTTCCACAACCAGACCATAATTAGTCATCATGCAAACACTGTCGGACATCCTACTGCTCATGTACCTTCTTCTATAATTAAAAGAACATCACATTAGCCAAGCAATAAAAGCAGATTCGCATGACCTGCTGTTCTAAAATAAAACCATGACTAAAGAATGAAAAGAAGAAACTATTCATGCTGAGTAACGAATTAGGAGAAGAAATGACAAAAGGTTACATTAAATAATGAATCAACACAAGGAAACAAGAGTATGCCAGGTAGAATCTACAATAATGAGCCAAGCATTACTGGTCCATCACGTCCTGCCAAAACAAGCTCTTTTACTTACAGACCTCTGAGAAGCCCTTCTTCCTGGTACCAGCACATGAACTGAATGAATGGAACAGACTTAATTTATCTTTATGGTTCCCTATCAGCTTGTATTGAAAACTGACTGGAAGCCCACAATTCTCCTGATGAAGTCACTCAGGTCTTGATTATTGGTCATTCCCACCACATCCAACACACTGATTAAGAAAACAAACATTTCCAATGGCTACAACTTAAGTTTTGTTTCAAATTTGTCTTGTTATTTAAGTGTGAACTATCTCTTGTTTTAATTTAGTTTCTCCTTTCACTTTGTTATGTTGAGAAAAAAAAATGAATAAACTAAACTAAAAACCTTGCCAACTGTCTGGTACTTTACATCCAGGACACATTTAAAGATACAATGAGTAAGAATTACTGATATCTAGTGGTAAATATGTGCATAGATTTGACTTCCAATGCTGTTGTTTTCTGTTGTTAATGTACAGTGGCCATCAGCGGCCAATGTTTTGATCTGTGAGTGGATCCAGTGGTCTCAGGTGTAGCGATGAATACACCACATGTAACTATTTCAACATTGTGTATATGTGTTCTGTCTACTTCTATGATCCTTTTAAGGCACAACTTACCCCAAACAGTACTCTAGCACCTAGCAAACAAACCCAGTACTGCAGTTTTAAAGCTCAAGGGGTTGTCACTTCACACACAGAATTGTTCGTCCATTCGGAGACGCTGTAGTAAAAACGATGGCACAAATGTGACAGCTGCCACAGCAACTAGATATATATGGCTCATTCCAAGTTTTTCAGTAAAGTGATACTTTACTGAAAAACTTGCACTTTACCAGTGCACTTTTAATTTTCGGATGTTTAACTAACAAAAATAAAGTTATTATTGATTCTATGTCAGTCGCTGCCTTCATATTTACTGGTTACATGCGATTTTATTTTCTATTGCTTAAACCATAGGCCATTTGCTTTCAATGATTCAGCTTCTTATTGCAATGTATCATCATTCTCTGATTAGTTTAATTTAAATCATTTAAATCAAAGTAATTATATGAGCCCAATTTGGAGCTGCTGAGCATAATGTGTCAAGTCAAAGTAATAATGATAGATGCTACTATTTGCAGACTCAAAGTGAGAGAATTAAGGATCACCATCACCACCCGCCTTTTTTTCATCTGAAAGGTTTTCCACATTAACAGATGCATCAACCCACTGCTGCAACTGCTGGATTAAGTCTTCCTCCCTTAAAGGCATGCTAAAATGACGCTAATATTTCTGCTAAATCCTCAGCTGGAAATATCCGCATGAGAGCGTAAGGTAAAGATAACTACAAAGCTGAAAGGTCATTGAAATATTTAATATATGCAATATATATTTTTAATTAAAATATGTATCACTTTGGCTCTTTTAAAACAAGCTTCAAACCATATTGTTTTCCCCACTCCATGGTTTATGTGAACCGATCTGAGATCTGTCGATCAGTGTTTTTATCAAACACATCCTCAGTATCTCAAAAAGTGAGCCCAGGTAATTTTTTTCATGTTTTTTTTTATATATAAAGTTATTTCCTCTACGATTGTTTTAATCACTCATGTTTAGTAGGGTGTTTAATAAAGATTTTGGCTTTTGATCTAACAAACCATCAACACAGATTATTTCTGCTTTACTTGGACTTAAATCGGTTAAGATTTTGCAGACTTGGTTGAATAATTGAATACTCCAGAGGACAGCGAGGGACAAACCAGAGCAAGAACCCAGAATCTTTGTCCTAATGTTGCACCTATCTGACCCGTGTTTATTGTCATCTTTCTGACACTGTTCCCACCATCTCTGCCATCTTGCTGCACAATGAGGAAGGGTGCTTATAAAAGGCTGACGACTTCATTAAGAGACACTGGAATTTGCTACACTTCACTGACAACAAAGGGCATGAGTCAGGCAATCACCCATACCTCCCAAGTGGCTGAAAGTACATCAAGGTGCTGGGGAAAAAACAAAAAAGTAAATATAGAGAAACGCAAAAGGCTGGATGGAAGCAGGAGCAGCCTCAGGCTCAGTTGGAGAAAACATTTTTGCTGGTCCGTTGAAACACTGGACAGATACTGGCTTTTATTAAAGGAACACAAGATAAGAGGTTTATGGTCCTTAAGCACTAAATGACCATAATGCATTTCTCTGGAGAGTGGGCAGCTTATGAGTTTTGTAGCTTTCTAAGCCCACTTTCCATCCCATTCTCCTTCATTTTGCCACCAGCTCGATTTTGAAGGTATTCCCAAAAGCCCGAAACAGAACAAGCACACATGATGCACACCAGTATGTCACCAAACTGGTGGTTTTACAGCAAATGGAAGGAAACTATCATTTTTTCACAACACACGTCTGTTTGACCTCCAGTCTGTTTAATTAGATTCTCATAAAACTGTGACTAACCTGATGACAGTTACAGGTCAGGAACCATAACTGTAGCACAGAGACAATGAAAGAGGAATGCTTTCATTCATAATGACATTTCTGCTGGTTACTCTTTTAATTAACATTCTGGTTAATTTTATACACAAATGCATAACCAGTTATTTGGCGTGATGGATACATAGATTTGTCCAGTTAGATTTCATGTGTCAATCATCAGCTTCACCTACTACCACAATATGAAAATGCATGAAATATGAAATAAACCAACTGAATCCTGAAGTTAAGTCTTAAAATCTTCATTTATGCACGAGAAGTTGATGTCACATGCTATGTAGTAATTTCTGGAATCCACAAAATATTTCAGAGGGTTTTTAGCCAAAAAAAATGTTCTATTTCATGGTTTAACATAATGATGGTCTGTGAGGACCATGCCAGCCAAAGGCTGTATTTAAAGAAACTCTTTTTCCCTCATCCAAACAAAGTTTTAATTCTCAAAATATATCCAAGTGCCTTTAAAGTGTATGATATATGCAACCCAAGCTAAGTATTAAAATAAAAGGAAAAAGTGAAGTGACAGGACTTACCAGAGAGTAAAACAGAGATATTCATGATAAAAAAAAAACTGCAAGAATAATGTCCTGCAGGAGTTAAATTTGCATCTTAGAGTTATCGCTGCTCCTTCTGCCCTCTAATAAGTGCTTGTATAAATGATACTTCGGATGTGTAAAGTCACCCGTGCACGTGCACAAGAAAAAATAAAAAATAAATTAAAAAGATGTAGATTTATTGAAAATATTGACATTGTATTTGTTGGAATAGCAACCTGGCCACATATTTTTCTAGAAACTGCATTTGGATGTTATATTGGATATGTTTCCAACTTATCTCTATCTGTACCTTTGCATGCTAACTGTAGGGACTCAGAGGTATCAAAGAGAATTTAGTTTAAATAAAATCCACTCCTACCAAAGCATGGACAAGTTTATTAAAAGACAACTAACTTAAGTCAAATGAAAATAACACCAAACGCTGAAACAACTAAAGTGAAGACAAGAAAACATGAAACGGCACATCTTGCTCTCAGCTTCACCAGTATAAAGACGGTAATGAAGAGAAAGACAACAGTGCATCGTATGTTAAAAAAAAGTTAGAAAATTACAATAAAAAAAGTAAACAAGTCAGGAGGTTACTGGAGACATCTTCCCCTAGAAAGAAAAGCCTGGAATTTTTTTTTTTTTTACAAACTTAAGCAATGTTTCGTAAATAAAGCAACATCTCTCTCATTGAATGCTCAACTTGCCTTCTATAAAGCAGGAGAGTTGTCCAGGCTAAAAGGCCAAACACACAGCTGGGAAACTAAGTGGGCTGCAAGCCTCTGTCAAATGCATTTCCCCACATGTGCAATGGACACACTGTATGATTCATCAAGAGGGGTTAGCTTCAAAACAGCTGAGCCCTTTGACGAATGATGTGATGACAGACATCCTAGCAACAATAAAATACATCAAAATGACACCAGTCAAAGCCCAGATTTTTTTATCTGCACCGTGCAAAGAGATTGGATCCAACCTCACCGAACTGAATCTCCAGCTGCAGAGCGCCAATACACAGCTTCCACAGCTGGCAGACAAAATATAGCATCTTTCATTAGAAAACTGTCGATGTGGTAGCGGATTGGGAGAGAGGAATAAAAACTCCTTTCATTGCCTGAAATCATTCTGTTAGCTGCGGAACATAGTGGTCATGGATAGAAAATTATAACTAAATAAAATATACAGAAATTTTCCTTCTGACAAAAGAAAGGTCCAAAAGTTGGGGAAGGGCTGCTTTACTGGAAACATCAGCAGCATGTAAGAGCTAATGGACTACAATTTTTCACAGCAACATTAACTGCAGCTGCAGCATGTCTGTCCTCAAAAGCAGTCGTCCTGTCAACAGCATCACTGCTGAGAAGCTGAAGTAGAACGATGCACCCAAACTGTGTTCACTCGACTGAATAACGGCACAAATGCATGAGTCAGATGCAGTTTTTATGCAGCCTCCATGATAACTATTCAAGAGGCAATCTCATCTTACAGTGAAGCAAAGCCTGACAGACTTTCAGCAAAACCAGAAAACTACAGTGGCTCATTTCGGAAAGCATTAAGCATTGGTTCCGTTTTGTACCCAGTTTATCTTACATTTCTTTCCATGCCACTGAGGTCAGCAATTAAATAAAAGCATTAAATGAAACAAAAATAGTTGACAGGGAAAATAAAGATTCATTCATTCAGGATAAATCAAACCATCAACGTGCCAGGTACATATTGATGGTTTTTCTTTGTTTTAACAACCCCAAATTACATTATGTTGTTTTAGGAGGTTTAAATAAAACTTCTGGAGAAAATTCACCCACATTTCTCAATTCAACACCTTTAAAAATGGCTAAAATGTTTTTAAAAGAAGAGTTTATGCACAAAAACTGTGACATATTTAGATCTTTTAACAAAGTGATGCTGTTACCATTAGTCCATGACCAACCTGAAACCTCATTCTGACCTTTAATGTTCCTCTTCGGGATGTGGCAACTTCATTACACTACTTTGGATATCACTGTTCTGACAGTATATTTGAAAATCCAGTGTCATATTTGACCTTCCCTGCCTCATTTGGTGCTTTTCATCAGTGACTCTGACAGCTTTATTTATTAGAAAGGGGGCCCAGATGTTTTATTGCTAATAACCCCTGTGGACCGTAGCTAGAACTAATCTGTGCAGCTATGAGGACAGGGTCACTGCTGGTCACGCAGTCCTGTGGGAAAGACGCCATGAAATCACATTTTCACCAAAGTGGAAACTATTAAGACAAAAAATGTTGTGGTCTGCAAATCCACAAAAGTAACTCATTCTTGAAATATTAAAGGCGACATTGCATCTAAATTGCTTTTAATCTTTTTCTATTGGAGTGGTTGACAGAGACAGACGGCCAGGTTTTGGAGTGCTGCTCTACAAAGGTTTGTCATAAATAGGACAGCAAGGTAGTCTAGCTCTTCTCTAAGTGCTTCAGGCACAATGCACGACAAAGGACTTGTGCGCTGGGACTTTCATTAAGCTCCTAACCTTTTCTTTCTGTGCTGAACAATCCTTTTTGTGAGATTGCAAAGACCAAAAAGAAAGTTTCCATTACAAAGTGGCCAATTTTAATGAGCATTTCTTTTTTTTTCTGTTGGCATGGTCAGTCCTGCTACCCCTTTAGCTGAAGAGCAAATATGTAAGATGCGTAACAGCCAGAATGACCTGTAACCATGAAAATTACACACTCAGCTCAACTGGATGCCCTTTTTAAAGTGGTACTATGTAACTTTCTTACCTTAAAAATATGTATTTTTGACTAATTTGATGCCACAGTGACGTTTATTAGGTACATTCCCGCAGCCGCCATTTCCCTGTAGCAACCTCAGGCTGAAAAACTTCACAATTTTAATTTCTGATACGCTGCATAATTTTACAGCTGAGTTTTGCTTCACACAACTTTATAACTGGACATCAATACACTCCCCGTTTTGAATGTGAACTGTGGCTGATTAGTCAAAGAAATGTAGGAGGACATTATGAGAAGAAGCTAGGACAAGAAGGAGCAAAAGGGAGAGAACAAACCATGAAACACCGGTCCACATTGGACTGACTTTTACTGGCTGAAGAGAGCCCGCAGTACAGGAAGGATGCAAGATAGATGCCTTCATTAAGGGACATGCCACTGTCAAAATCTGCCAAAGTTCAGCAGAAACTAGACATTCTATACACTTCAGCTCAGTCTTGCTTGCCATTAGAGGCAATTTATTTATCAAAAGATGCTTAAAAAAGCCACTAAGAGCATAAAAAATGTTAAATCTAGAGAAAACATCACTTGGTTGGCCACAGAAAGCTGAGCCATAGAGTAATGTTTTGTAGAATATCAGGCATGCACAATGAGGCTGAAAATATTCCCACATATACCTGCTGTTTTCTTTAGGCAGCATCCACCTGAACCTAACCTTAATGAGAGGGAAGAAGAAAAATGCAATGATAGTTTGAAAAATCAAAGTTTAGCACCTTAGAATTAGCAGCCTTCACTATAGTCACTCCCTGTTTGTAAGCCTTTGAGGCCAACTGAATGCTAGCAGCAGGCAGAGAGATGATGTGATCATATAAGATTACTTATGGAAACATAGAAGGTCGATGTGCTCACAATAAGTGTACAATTTCAGAGTTATCTATTCATCTATTTTTTCATACCCCAGTGGGGCTAGAGCTTATCCTAGCAGCTAGCAGGGTACACCCAGGACGAGTCGTCAGTCCATGTAAACAGCAGTGTTTCATCCTGTGGACCACTGTACTTATCTCACAGTCTGTCCTGAAATCCTGTTGGCAGTATCGAGCTCTAAACAGCTCTAAGGGCAAGTAGATAAGAAATGGAGAATAGCAGATATGCATTGTTGCTCTTCACTCATTGAATAAGATTAGATAAGCTTCACCGTCACATAAACAGCTATAGTACAATTCACAGTAAAATGTGTTTATGACAAACGTTTTGTTTAGTCAGCTAAGTTGGACCTACACTGTGCAACATTTTGTTAGCTATCGTTTGAAACTGGGCTCTTAAATCTCCTCAACCCAGTTTCTTTGAGGCCAAGGAGATCTGTGTTTACAGGCTGTAACTTAATTTAGCTTGGCAGCCCTTTGTCAGGTTCAAAATAATACATCTTGTGGTGGACATAGTGGATAATCAGGGCACTGATGTCCAGTTAAAATTAATTTGGTTGTCACTGTTGTTTGTTATAAATACGTATTCTTATACACTCACCGGCCACTTTAATATGTCCTCCTTGCTAGTACCAGGTTGGACCCCTCTTACCTTCAGAACTGCCTTCCTTCTTGGTGTCATAGATTCAACATGGCTCCATATTAACATGACAGCACATCCATGTTAAGAATCTCCTGTTCCACCACATCCCAAAGCTGCTCTGTTGGATTGAGATCTGGTGACTGTGGAGGCCGTTGGAGTCCAGTGAACTCATTGTCATGTTCTAGGAACTATTTGGAGATGATCTGACCTTTCCCATGGTGCATTATCCTGCTGGAAGCAAACATGAGAAGATGCTACATTGTGGTCATAAAGGGATGGACATGGTCAGCAACAATACTGAGGTAGGCTGTGAATAGGCTGTGATATTGGTGAGTCTGTGTGAATTGTAGCCTCAGTTTCCTGTTCTTAGCTGACAGGAGGCACTTGGTGTGGTCTTCTGCTGCTGTAGCCCATCTACTTCAAGATTGGACATGCTGTGTGCTCAGAGATGCTATTCTGCAGACCTTGGTTTGAACCCCTGGATATTTTCTCTTCTTCAGACCTGGTTGTGTGTAAAATCCCAGTAGATCAGCAGATTCAGACCAACAATCATGCCATGTTCAAAGTCACTTAAATCCCCTTTCCTTCTCATTCTGATGCTCAGTTTGAACTTTAGCAAGTCGTCTTCCCCATGTCTGCATGTCTAACTGCATCAAGTTGTTGCCATCTGATTGGCTGATTAGATATTTGCGTTAACAAGCAACTGAACAGGTGGACTTAATAAAGTGGCCTGTGAATGTACATCCAATGCATACTGGATCGCTACATATGAATTTCCAATAAGGTAAGTGCTAGAACAGTTGCTTTGTAGTTTGAAGACACTGGTGTCTCTCCTTTCTGCAAAAAGTTATTTTAGTGGTGGAGTCATGAATATAGATGAAGCAATTGGCCAGAGTTGCATAAATTGGATAAGTTGAACTATCCCCATTTAAAACAAACCTAAAGTATTGATGTCCTGGTAAATCAAGAGATAGATATGTGATGTCAATAGAAGACTGCAGGAAGAAGAGGATAGAGAGGAAAGTGCTTCCAATAAACACTCAAAGACAAAGATAAGGGGTTGGATGTGTCAGTAGGAAAGGTGAAAAAGCTTTGCCCTGCTCATTCCTGTGCAGCACATTAACTCAGATTAAGCGACAGACTCTAGACACTGCTAATCCCTGTTTGGCCGGATTCATCAGAAAGCGCCATTGTTCTGAGAGACTCATTTAAGTCCTCATCATCAGGAGTGTGGCTCACAATCTCCGATAAGACAGCGCAGACGTTCGCTAAAAGCCTCAGCTGCAGTGTTCTGATACCGGCCATAATCGGCATGATTTATGAAGAACTAATCGTGAGCTGTGAAAAACCAGGCGAGGCAGACAGGGAGCCATTAAACAGATAAACTGTGAGAAAAAGACAAGGATAGAGAAGGCAAATGTGTGCAAAAACAGAGCATGGTGATGACTGTGGAAGAAGATGGAAAGGTCATGTGCGCAAACAGTACTGGCTCGCTTTTCTTCACAGAGGCAGGAACATTTAGAGATATACACCCGACTACGAGAAGGAGAGCTTCATTTGTCTACATTCGGCCTTCTGAGGTCAGCATAAGTAGGTCATCCAGACCGAATCCCCTACTACAGATCATTAGTCATCCTTCGGCCCTCAGACTGAGAACACACTGTTCATGACATGAACATGACCTTTTACTGCATGACTCAAACATTTAAAGTTAGATGCCATTTGACAACTCTAGTCAATCAGAGTGCTTCCACCAGGCGCACCAGGCCTCTTTCTGAAGCACTACAGAAGCCCCGTAGTGCTCCGCTTCTCTGAAAGTACACTACTGTTCTATTTTTGCTACTTAACCGCTTGGAAACTGCGTCGCAAAGCGGATCGTTCAGACAGGAAATCAGTCGATTAAAAGCAAAGTGGATCCAGTCAATTTTTTTAAAAATAAAACACTGTGCAGCTTTTGGATTTCACTTTACTATGAAACATCAACATTACATCAGAACCGGCAGCATGGGCACAAAGACATCAGGTAAGAGTGGGTCTCACGTGATACTTGACACCATGGACGACGAGACATTTATGTTGTACCATTTGAACACCATTTTGTACGGCACCACACGTCCCTACGATAAAAAAATAAGGAGCAAGCACATGAGATCCGGTCTGACTGGCTAAATAACCCATAAGCTCACCAACTATCACACGATGTTGCAATCCACATGATATCGAGTGAACTGAAGAATCCAGCCGCAGCAGAGGCGCTCAGCTCTAAAACGCTACTGGTGTGACAGGGTGCCAGGCGGAAAGCTCGGTGTTGTTGTGCCGCAGCTCATCCACCTTACATTGAACATAGGGGTCCGAATGGCTTTTTTGACAACTGCTTTTCCATGCAGACCATCAACTGAGGGTCCAAATTTCCTGTCTGTGAAGGGCATCACTTTGATGTCCTTTTCATCTGCAGTAGATAGTTCTTTAGTCCTAACACCTTAAAACGTTGCCAGACGATATTCTTTGGGAATCACAAAATTACAGCAAAAATATTATATTAGATCTGTGAAACTGTCAAATTTGGCACGAAAATATCCAGAATTAGGTGCCATGTTAAGAATTTCTATGTTACGTGGTATAATCAACCAAAGCAATTAAACCTTATTCTGGAAATGGATGGGAAATTTAAAAAACTGTAAAGCTGCCATTGTTATATAAATAAAAAACAAAAACTCTGATAGATCTTAAGAAAGGATGAGAAAGATCACTTTAAAAAGAGCTTAACAACGCTAGGCTGCTTGGAAATAAAACAAAAAGAGGGTTGGACTTTTGCATGGCAGCATAAATACCATGAAACAAAAGACAAAGTGGTTAAAATCTACAATATTGGGGGGCTCCTGGGAACCTGGGCCCTTCGCTGAGGCCGCTCTGGATGGTCGGTCCCTGGCGGGGCCGGTGGCTGCCAATCTTGGCCTGTGCCCCAAGACCGCGGGGGGCTCTGGCTGGGGCTCTCTTCTGCCACCGTCCGGGTGGGGCTTGGTTCGTATTCGGGGTGGGGTGGCTTGGGTTCGTGCTCCGGGGTTTCTGTTGATGGCCCGTGTCTCAGGGCTACCCTGGTCTGCCTCTAGTGTCCGTAGAGGCGGGGTCACATTTGCATGAACTCACTCATCACTCCTCATCTCTGATAACTCATTGTTCCTCTTCCTCTGCATGCTGACACAGTCACTGAGTCGTTCAGTGGGTTAATACACTAAGAAATAATTGTATTTGGTCAGTGTTGGGATAAGTTTGTGATATGTCTCTTTGATTTGGTCATTACTTAAAAACTCCTAATCTCTGGCAGCTCTGTTTTTCGGTAAAAGCTGTAAGAAATCTTCTGGTGTGTTTGTACAAATGTAGAAGTTTGT
>JBAMHW010000012.1:29608309-29623966 GCA_037177495.1 Rhadinocentrus ornatus | reverse complement strand
TTGTGATAACCTTTTGACCTCTTTTGTGCTCGTGGTCTTAATAAAAGTCGCTGAGCAGAGCCCCTCAGTGGAATTCTTGCTGCTGGAGCACAGACGTGTATCAGAGCTGTTTCCCCTGAGAGGGGAATTCTTGCTGCTGGAGCACATGTTTGTATCAGAGCTGTTTTCCCCGCTTTGCAAAGTGAACAAAAATCTTACAACTGTGTCCTGTCGTTAGTTGTGGTCAAAGTTTAAACCTAACAGTGTACACCACATACTTATGACCCAACAAATATATTAAGGCCTTCCCGTTTGAGTCGATCAAGCACCATCTCCAGCCGCTAAATATGCATTTTCACCGAAGAGCAGTAGACGATAACGTCATCAAGGTAAAGGAGCAAGGACTGACCTTGCTAATCGCCAAACATCCTCTGCATCAGCCGCTGGAAGGTGCGTGGAGCGTTACACAGGCCAAAAGGCATGCGGTTGAACTCAAAGAGGCCGAAATGAGTGCAGAAGGCAGTTTTAGGCTGATCTTGTTTGGCCACCCGGACATGATTATAACCACTAGCCAAGTCGATAGTGGAAAACCAACGGGCTCCCGACAATGCATCCAAACTCTCCTCAATGAGAGGCAGGGGAAAGGCGTCCTTTCTGGTCTTGCTATTAAGTCGTAAACTCCAGTTCTTTTTCCTCACCAACACAATCGGCAAGGCATATTGGCTACTACTTTCCCTAATGACCTGGGACTCCAGCAATTGGTTTGTATGCACCTTTACTGCCTTGTACTCTGAGGGCGGGATGTAACAGTACCTCTGCCAGACTGGAATGTCATCTAGCAAGAGAATGTCATGGGACAAAAAATTGGTACAACCCAAGTCACCCTCATGTGCCAAAAACACAGACTAATATTTATGTCGCAATGCTTTTGCCCCAGCCTGATCCGGCTCAGACAATACAGACAGGTCCAACGACTCCACCCCACTCAACTCTGGAGTTGCCGCGGGCTGTGAAGAAATTATGGCAACCGAGGACCCAACTTCAGTCACACCTGTTGGTAGTGGGCAGTGTATGTCTCCGGACAGGTGCTAGCCACAAATTTCATCACCTCTCCAGGTATGCGCACCACCTGTAACAGAATTTCCACGGCTCTGAGGAAGAACACGCTCACCCTCACACTCCCTGGCAAAATGGCCCGGTTGCTGGTACCTCCTACAAAAGGACCATGACGGGGAGCCTGCTCTGGAGGGCGGGAGACTGCAGAGAAGGTCCAGTCTGCATAAGCTAGTCCAACTGTTCCTGTTGCCGTTTCAAAACATCCATCAACTCATTTAACCCAGGCTCAGCTGGGCTATTAGGACGGGCGGACTGAAAGCGACCCTAAACCGCGTACTGGAGGCCGTAAGCAGAGGGCAGGGAAGAACTGAATAGCCTAGCCCCGCTTGGAAGGCTTTCCCTCTCCCATCTTATAGTCTCACTACGATGATGGAGTTCCTAATGCGGTATGGTGTAAGAATAATGGTAAGAACCCGAACTCCTCACCAGAGCGGAACTTGATCTCCTCCTTTGCCTCCCCCTCTAAGTGGTCAAATACAAACAGAGCTTGGTCTACAGTAGAAAGGCGGCAGGCACGCACACATGCCTCCATCTCCTCTATCCACTCAGTTATCCCTATACCCCACCTAACATTAAACATGGGACACTTGCGGTTTCGAGGAAGAATAACCAACTGCTCAGTGACAGTGGCAACACCCGTAAGCTGGGTATCGCTGCCCAATGCAGAGGAAGATGCACACCAGGAAAGTACACACAAAGAAACACAAAGATTTTTGGGCTGTTTTTGTCCCGATTTTGCCCCTTCCCGACCTCAGAAGGCAAACGCCCGATAATTGCAAGATTTCCCTGTACAATTATCATTTGGTCTGAGGTATGTTATGAGCAGATTCCAACAATCCGCCCTGAAACGTGTCGTACCGACAATTGGAAATATTGAACATGTTCTCTTCATATGTGTGGTAAACAGGCGTTGACTTGTGTATTGTGACTGTGCGGATGGTGACATGGGCTGGAATGTAACCAATCAGAGAGCGAGCTGGCTGGGAACAAGTAAGTCCGTGTTCACGCTGTCTCTAGTCTGTTATTTTTTTCAGTTTTGGCTTTTTCTGTTAACAATAGTCCCAAGACCACCATCATTCCTTCATCCTATATATCACCTTCCATGCTGTGTGCTGTGTTTTCCGGTTGTTGCTATGTTTCTTCTTTGTTTTTTGACGGTTGTTGCTATGGTTCTTCTACGTTTTTGGTTTTGCTCAAAGGACTGGATTGTAGATCAGTTGAGGGACAGCATCATTATGTATGTGTTACTCTGTGATTAGATTATCGGAGCCATCACACACATTATGATCAAATTAGCATTAGCATTGGAGAGGCTAGAAACTCCATTATAGGTACTATGCCAAAGTTGACAGCCAATTAATTTATGTACTGCTATGCTGCAAAGTCATTTTTACAACAGCGTTAACACAAATCCAGATAACCAGCCTAGAAAACCTAGTCATTATCCTCTGTACTTCACATTCAGAATGTGTTGGTTAAAAACTAGCTGACTCTTCTTGACAACAGTTTCAACAACAGTAAATGGTCAACATTAAAGTTTCATTGTAAGCCCAACATTCTGTAGCATCTGTGTATATACTTGCTGCAGCACAACACAGCCAAGACATTAAATACTGGAAGTCACCACTAGGGGGAGTACACAACACTTGGACTTGGATAGTGAAGGCCAATCTGCCAGTCACATTATATTTCTGGGGTATTAACCCCTAAAACACTGTCGGTTTGTTGCCAACTTTAGGACAGTGTGTCACTGTGCAATGGGAAGGAAAAATATTACAAAGATGCTGGCAGCTCATCATCACAAGCTGCTTACGTGCTGCAACAGGTGTGTTGCTCACAGCAAGCATATCCCAGGCCTTAAGGTGGATTTATACTCATGCGGCATCTGTATGCATTCGAATACAGCGTAGCTGGTGAGTTTGTTCTTGCACTTGAGCGTAGGGGGTACATGTTGTTTTGGTGTTGTGTTGTAGTTTTTCCTCCTTATCTGAAGGTGGCAGCGGGGGTGGTATCGGTCGGTAAACATATGTAATTTCTGTTTGAAAGCAACAATGGCATCCAGTATGGTTGGTTGTCTTTATTAGCTTGTGGAAGAAAACAAAATCATTAGATCAGCCGCTTATCAACTTGATCCATTGGGTGTTGTTTGTAAAATGCCGGTTACCAAATTCAGCGAGAAGATCCAAAAATCTGGAAACTCATTATCCCAAATTGACCAATCACAAGGGAGCAATTCCGCAAAACCGTCTGCATAGCAAGGGTGCAGGTCAGGTCTGGAAGAGGTGCGTGTCAGGCCTCCGTGGAACAATGTTTGCGGTGAACGTGCTAATGGTGGTGAGGAGGTGGGGCTTGGCATTTATATTGTCAATGAAAAGGGGGCCGGGCAGAAAAAGTTTGGGAACCACTGGCTTAGTGGTTGTTCTCTCTCACTATAAGTCATCTACAGCATGGCTGCAAGAGAAAGTAAAACGGTTAATTAGCAAGGCTTTGTGGAGGAAAATTTAAAAACCTTTGCAGTTCATTCTGCTGTATTGATTTTAGTGACACACGAGTCCAGGCAAGACGCCCAGAAGGAGTTGGCTCAATAGATGGACAGCAAAGCTTTCTAATCAATATTCTACCTTTATTCCCCTTGTAGAGTAGGTGTTCAGCATCTACAACTGCTATGACTGATCATGAAAAAAATTCCTCCCAACAGCTCCTTATGGTCATTCTTCACACCTTGCCACAGATTCACAGGTTCCATCCTCCCTGAGATTTGTCAATAATACTGAAGTCAGTTAGATGAACCGCTGCAGGATGCTTATTATTCCATATGTGTGAAAACAGTGGATCCGTGATGGTATTGATCACTCAGATGTTGCTGCTATAAATATGCCAATTAAATGTAGTAATATATCAAGGTAGAGCCCCAATTAACACTAAAATGACCAAGCAAAATACAAAAAATTCACGAGTATCCATGGAGATAAGAATATTGCTCTAGTTCAGGTGCATGTGCAATCACTGAAAATCATTTCCTTTGCAGTCCTTCTCTTTATCATTAATGTGCCATCAAGAGAAAGGTCAAGAACTGATCTGAATGAGAGTTATTACCAGAAGTTATTAGCAGCTACATAGATCTGTGTCTCTATTCTTGTTCACTGAGACTTACAGGGTGATTTGAGAGTGGGGGTGGAGAGGATTTTGGTATGCGTCACCTATTCATTAGACCTCTAAAAACAGCTTCCTCAACACGTGAGTGTCTCTCATGACCACCGACACCCTGTTTTCACACTGTGATACAAATCCTGCAGCAATCCAGAGAATTGTGATAAAACACTTCTGCTCTGATAGAGAAGGCAAAAACGTATGGTTTACTTTATTTGTATTCTATAAATAAATGGTTGGACAGTTACAAAAACCTACATGGTCACAGTTTAGATTTTTATTTTATTCACCATCAGCCAAATGATGTGATATCATCAGGTGATCATGAATTGTGACACTATCATATTTTGGAAAAATGGACTAGCATAAACATTAATCAAAATGAGACTTACATGACTGGGGTAAGACCTACAACAATTAAAAACTTAAATGGTAAATGGTCTGTATTTATATAGCGCTATACTGTACATGGAATGATGCCAAAAGCACTTTAAAGTATACATCATATTTACCCATTCATGGCAGAAGCTGCCATGACTTATCAGGAGCAATGTGTCTAGCTCAGAGACACCTTGATATGAACTTGACAGGATTGAAGGAGGTTTGAACTGGCAACCCTCAGACAAGACACCCACTCTACCCACTGAGCCACACCCCAATGCCGCAGTTTCAACTTAGAGTGAAACTGATTTGTGCATCATGGGTAAGAAGGCTTTTTTGAGGGACTGCATGATGAGCCCCTTCTTTTCTACTCTTTTATATATATATTTTACACATCTGCTATTTATTCGCAGGCATTGCCACTGTTGCTCTGTCAAGTGAAGTTGAACGTGCATGTGGGGCATACAAAATCTGTGACCTATCAGAATCTGTGACCATAGGGGTGCGATAGCATACACTTCTCTGCATGTACGTCTTAGAAGACATGTGAAGTTTTGAAAACTTGCATTTTGATCTGAGTTCATTATAATGCAGGTACCCATTCTGAGGGCAATCAGAAATTATGACTGAATATCACCCCTCCTATAGTCTGGACTCATAACAGCAGCAGGACAGAAAAACCAGCTCAAAGTCACTGATAACATTGCTGCCTTTTTCCAGCGCAGTCGTCTTTATCCCTGTTTTGTTTGATCTGCGGGCAGTTTACCACCATGCCGGGAGCCTCACACACTGATTGGCTCAGTGCGTCACGTGGGGTGGCTTGCCTCACACGCAATTGGTCCGCGTGTTTCATGACCACTACAGTAAAGACTGTAAAAGTTGTGCCAGTTAAAGTAAAAGCACCCCCCACCCACTTTTTATATTTTAACTCTGGGTCTATATGGGACAGGTTCTGAGTCGGGATCCGGACCGCAGTCCGCTTGTTAGTGACCTCTGGTTTAATACAAGAAAACATGCTGCAGAAGCAGGTAAACCCAGAAACTATAGTTACAAAAGGGACACCTAAGATGACTGGATGTGTGGACGGACTGAGAACAGCAACACTAACTAACTAATGGACTGACTGACACAGCTAACACAACACAATGAACTGGCGATAAACAACAGAAAACCTGGAGCATAAACAGTTCCTATGTGTATGTACACAAATGGCAAATTATTTTCTTTTGAACACACACTCTCTTTGGAATTTAGATGTATAATTCGTGAGGGCACCATTACATTCAAGATTTATTTGCAGCAATTCAAATGTGAAAGGGAAGCTTACATCAATATTGGCTAATGTTAGCACTGCCGGGCTGCTTAAAACTTAAAAGGAGAAGTCATTTATTTATGCAGAGAGAGTAGACAGGACAGTAAAAGGTCCAGACCCAGGCAATAAAGATGCTTGTAAAGGCTGTAATAAATGGTAACTTTAGGTGCCTTTGAAACTTAGCCAGTTTCCTAAAACTACTGTAATGGTATTTACATATCATTGCTGCAGTGAAAGCTGCAGAAGCAGGTAAACCCAAAAACTATAGTTACAAAAGGCAAACCAAAGATGACCTCCCCCTTCTTCTGCTTCTTCTGTCCATGCTGTAAGGATTTTATTGTTTTATGTATATGTTATGTATTGTATATACAAACTCTGTCAGATCCAGTATATCTATTTAGTTTGCAGTTATACCACACCACTGGAAACAGTTACCTAAAGGGTTTGTCAATATATATTTTCACTTGGATCAACACAAATCCAGCAAATTTAGGTGGTAAAAGAAAGGAACACTATCTAAAAACGAAATAAAAAAATCCATTTGGACTTCATCACTGCATCAGTTTAAACAGAATACTTATCTTCTCGGTCAATCTGATTTTCTTAGCATATTCATCAGCCATAGCTGAGCTGTAATTATTACCAGAGGGCCTATTCATTCTTTTTTTCTCATCATGATTTCCTCATGATATTGAACATTATCATTATTCAAAATTCTTGGATTTCAAAGCCTCTTATTTGAAATGACTCAGCCGCATGGCTAAACCCATCTCAGTGCTCACAAGAACTTATGCACTGTTGGCTTGTTTTCTATCCTGCTGTCAATCAGTTGGTAACTTGGCGTAAGGTGGGTGGCTCATTACTATGTAAATCCATTTGAATTAGCATAAACTCTCATCAGTACTGTCCAGCCGGAAAACGGCACCAGTACCAGATTGCAACACTCTCCTCACGCCTTTGCTGCGTATTAGCTCAGCTTTTATGACAAAGGAGAGATTTTTCATGTCAGATCGTCTGCCTGTGTGATAGGAAACTGTCAATATTAGAGATTAATAAGTTTCCAGAGAGTCATGTGACCCAAAATCTTTGTTGTTCAGAGATAAATTTGTCTGTAGATATTACCTGCTGCTGTTAATAAGAAGCAGCTTGCATTCAGCTCACTGTCTGCCATTTCATGGAAAAAATGGATTTATGTAAATATATCCCTGAATCAGAGGTTACTGGTCAACATTCAGCGTCTGCTGATGGCACAATTTTAGTTTTTTATTTTCACCTTCAAATAATTTTTATTTTTTTTAAAACAGTCTTGGGGATGGCTCCTGGGTACTTTTGTAGCGACCCCTTAAGGTCTTCCATTATTTCAAAAAGACTTTTTTTAACACGGCAAGAAATATAAAAAAGACCAACTTGTGACCAACCCTTAATCATAGTCAGTGTCTTACGGGGATTCCCGGGGGACACAGGGAGATTTTAATCTTTTATGTTACGCAAGAAAGTGATCTGATGGAAATTAATTACACAGCCAGGGGAGTGTGCATCACATGTTAAAGCCGATTTGCTGAGTTTCTTTTCATGTTTCTGCTCTGCATCTGTCCCTCGCAGCATCGAAACAGACACAACGCACAAATACATTTGACATTATATCCATGTTAAGAGAGGAAGGATGTTGTTGTGAGACATAGTGCTTTAACCCTTTAATAACAAGTGCAGACGAGGAGGTTTGCTGTAATCAGAAACAGTATCAGTTGCTTTATTGCTTTGGATGCTCGAACTTTGCTTTATATTTGTGTTTAGAATATAAAATGATATTGATATTGATCACTACAGCAACAGTTTTTATTTACATAAACGCATTTTTATGCAAACGTGATAGATTCAATAATAGAAAAGAGAAAATAATTAATAGGATAAGTAATAAAAATAATTACAATTCTAAAGGAATATCAACGATTAAATTAAGTCATATCTATTCTTCAGTTCCTTATCAGTGTCATCACCTGGTCTTTTTTATGTATCCACTGTCCTCTAAGTGTCTTTAAATGTTGTTTTTGAAAACTTAACAAAAATCAAACAGAGCGTAACTCAGTTGATGCAATATTCTAAAGGGAGGAATAAGGTTGCACGCCTATAGCACCCACAAACATTTCCACTTTCCTTTACTTAGCTAGTGACAAGCGTTGCAGTAGTCTCCTCCAGGCCTGGGTAGTGATGTCACGTCTGACACAAAAGCCCCAAAGCATGCATCGAGTAAAGGGGCGTGTCCAAATCAAGCCTGTTGCGAAGTCCGAATTATTTTCTTTAACATCACGTGATCAAAGACAAACGAGGCTCCGTTTTCCCTGATTCACGCGAGTGTCTCGTGTAAAGGTGGATTTATGCTTGCGCGGCGTCTGCGTGCAGCCGGCTACGGGCTGCTGAAAAAGACGTAAAAAATGCAAGAAATGCTCTGCATAATTCCAGGTGACAGTGAGGTGATACAACACATGCAGCACTGACGAAAGCAAAATACATCAGTAGTTTAGGAGTATTTTTTATATAATACATTCCAATAAGATAAGATATAACTTAAATCTGCTGAAATAAAAGACAGACAGATAGAGATATAAATAAATTACTTTATTCCTATATTTTAATATATTTACAATACATTTGCATAATTGTTTACATTTCCAACAAAATGTTGTTGACACATTGACAGGTGGACTGCTGGACATGAAATGACCAATAGACGTCAGTACTACCAAATGAGCTGTTAAATGGGGCCTCGAGTAATGACACTTTTGGCGAATCAATTGGCCAGAAATACTCAACCAATTCATGGGGCTTCATTAAACCATCACTAGGCCTGGGTCAACCTTGCAGCCTCCCTGGTTCTCTGCCTGCAGTCTGTGCAGCGGCTTCCTCCGACTCCTTCAGTCCCGCCTGTACTCCAGCTTTGCCTCTGTTCTGTCCTCCTTCCCTTCTGCTCTGCTTGCCCTCCTGCTCATCCTTCCTTAGTCCTTAAGAGAGGCTCTTTATTACTCATTGTCCAATCCAGAGCCAGGGGGTGTGGAGACCGAACTGAAATCAGCTGTTCTTAATCATGTCCAGGTTTCTGCAATCATGCAATTAAGAACCCAGCAAGTGAAAAATAAAACCCACACAAATGTCAAATAGTTAAAGTCATGAAAAATAAAAATATGAAACCATTAATGATCAAGAATTAAGCTTTAAGAAAAAGGTCCCACCTTGACATTTAGTGATTGGCCGCAGGGAGGCCAGAGTCGGAAGGGGGTCTGGTCCAGTGCATGCACAGTGTGTCCGACTCCACACCATCAACAACTTAGTGACGCAGAGCGAACCGAGCTTAGTGATGCCTGATCGAGCAGCAGCTTACGGAATTCAGCCATTTATGTTTGAACCAGACTCCGAGCCTGAGAGTGAAGATACTGAGATGGTGGAAGAAGCACGTTTACAACAAAATGTTTACATAAATTTACGTGGCAGAGCCCTTCACCCCACTTTTAAAAAAGAAAACACGGGGCTCAAAACTCTCACATTGCCATTTTTGAATATAATATTTTGTGATCATTACAAATTAGAATCATTTACACGTTCACATTCTTTTATCCTGTGTAATTATACTTAGTTGTACACTTTTCCTGCTCTTGTGGACTCACATATTAAAATAAATTAGCATGAAATGAACATAATAGAGTCACTTTAATGATGTTTTAAGGAAACACTCTAAGATAGACACGATGGTGATTTAGAAGTGCTTACTTGGCACACTGATTGCGTCTCCAGCAGGGAAAAGTGCCTTGTCTCCTCATGTCGGATGTCTCAGGGAAGCAGTTGGCAGGGTGGCAACACGTATAGTGCTGAAGCCGGAGGGATTCACACCTTCAGCTGTGCAGTGACCTACTTACCTGTGTGACCTGCTTTGTTTTACATTAAAAATGGATGACACACCTAGAGGAAAGGAGAAGTCCTATGATGGAGGTGAAAAATGTTGTTTGCAAACCGGACACAACCCACTAACACCAACTGGATCGATACTTTATCACAGCTGTACCACAAAATGTCTAACGTTTTCAACCATAAATTCACACTTTAACCTTAACACGGCAGGAAATAAGATTGCTATAAGATTAAATCTTATATGTATGTAATCTTAATGATGTTTTAAGGAAACACTCTAAGATAGTATGTATGTAATCTTAATATATATATATATATATATAATATATTATAAGGAATATAAGGAAATAAGGAATTTCCACAAAGAGACAGGGATATTATCTAAGTCCAAACTGGCTTGTGTGATCTGAGATTTTTAAGCTGCCTGTAAGGCTGCGCCTCAGGTTTCACCTTCAGTTATTTGTTTCTGTCTAACTTCCTGGTGCCGCCATTTACTAAGAAATTTTAAAACTAAGAAAGCAAAAGTTGAAGTTGTAGAAATTCAATTAAAACTATCAAGCCCTATTTTTTTAAAGTAATTTAATAAGTATTTTAATTTATGACCCTATTAATTAACTTTATTTACGGTTCAAAGCCAATGAAGTGGTGGATAATTCTTCTTAGCATGAAATATGTTCTGCAGATTATCCTTATTTCTTCATCCAAACCTCCTTGAGAAACATTTTTCAGACATCTTTTTGTATCAGTTGTAGACAGGTATTAAAAACGGTCCATCAAAACAGGCTTACCAGGAGTGAGAGTGGTCATGAACAACTATCTTATGCTGGTAAATCACAGTTAACCAGTTATTGTTAAATGACTGCATTACAAAGGTAAACTAATCTAATAGCAGCTTACAACTGTGATTTATTTATTTTGAGGTTTACAGTATTAGTATTTTAAGTTATTCCATCTTTCTTTACCAGATAACTCAACCGTAAACTTAGCCGCCACAGGAACAGCATACCTGGCTGAGTTTAGGGTGAGTCAGACAGAAAGTTCTCTTGTGTGAATGATGTGTTCTCATTTTATTTAATCTGATGCTTCTTTACATGTTTATGTCTGCTGTGACAGATGTCCGGTCTGTGAAGCATAACCAGTAAAGCACCTTATCTACACTTTGTAATATACATGACAGACCATCCTCCTCTGCAGTCATCCTGAAGGCTGAACATATGCAGCCATTCCGCTTGAAAGGTGCATGCTATGCTCCCACCTTGTGGGCACTGTTGCTTGGCTGATGATTAACTGTTTTCATTTACACATTTTTCATTTATCACATGCTTTACATAAATTAAAGTTCTAAAGCCAGATTGCAACTGGCAGAATATATCTAAATTATCAGAGTTGGAATAAGCATTTCAGTGTTGCATCTGCTTGAACTGAGACTAGTTGTAATTAACTGTTTATTGTATAAAAAGTTACCTGAACACAGGTAAGACAGGAACACTCGAAAGACTCACATGAAGCATGCACGTGAAAGGTCATGAGATAATTGGCAAGATAGAAAAAACAATGATGACAATCTCTAAAAACCTGAATCTGAAAATCTGTTTCAGATCTGCTAGCATCTAACATTCACAACAATATGTCAGGTACCCAACAAGATTCCTGAGATAAAATGCACCAACTCCTCATGAGTTTGGCCACCCTGCTCTTCATCGTACTTAACTCATGTGTTTCTGTAAAATGAAAAGAAAAGGTGGGTTCTAATTCAAGGATTGAAGGCAGAAAGACCTGGAATACAAGCCTTAATTGCAATACCCCATAAAGCCACACATGCAGAATATCTACATCAGTTAGCATACTTTATACTCAACAACTCATGGTTCTTTTTCAGAGAAATAATAGCTAATATAATAAAATTATACTGCTTATGTTAAAGCTCACATACAAAGTTTCTTTAAGGGTTTCAAACCTAGACAAATGTTGCTGCCGGCATGTGTCTCTTTCATTTCCTCAACTTTTCCTCTAAAGCTGAATTTCCTTTTGGGGACATAAATCTAGTCTGAAATGGGCTTTACAAACCGAACACATTCTTATTCATTGCTTGTGTAGAGGGAAGTTTAAATGAAACATTGCATCCGGACCCTCTTCAGCTGCTGCTGTTTGGTCTCCTGTTCTTTGCATCCATTTAGTTTTTTAAGTTGTTAACCTCAGGCAGAAAAGGTAGAAGCACATTAAGGTGCAGGTGAATGTGGGAAACACATTAACCACATAAACTGAATAGGATCAGTCAGCATATCAAAGAACTGCAGCACCCTCTCCTGGTCCAGGCTGCTGACATCAGGTCTCTGAGTCTTTGCAATCATTTCTGTAGCAGAACTTTGCTACTTCAGGTTAGCTATGCTGAAAATGTGTATGAGAGCTGACATTTTTTCTGAATATTAGTGTTTACAATATACAATCAGCAAAACAGTGTGTAAACCAGTGAAAAATCACATTGTCGGATTTTTAATTAATTTATTTGCAAATTATGGTGGAAAATAAGTATTTTGTCAAAAAGAAAAGTTCATCTTAATACTTTGTTATATGCCCTTTGTTGACAATGACAGAGGTCAAACGTTTTCTGTAAGCCTTCACAAGCTTTTTATACACTGTTGCTGGTATTTTGGGGCTGTTGCTGAGCAACACAGACTTTCAACTCCCTCCAAAGATTTTCTATGGAGTTGAGATCTGGAGACTGGCTAGGCCACTCCAGGACCTTGAAATGCTTCTTACGAAGCCACTCCTTCGTTGCCTGGGCGGTGTGTTTGGGATCATTGTCATGCTATAAGACCCAGCCACATTTCATCTTCAATGCCCTTGCTGATGGAAGGAGGTTTTTCCAAAACACTGGTTCCATGTGAATAAAGCACCCAGTTGATTAAAAACTCAAGCCAATACACATCAATGTGTCTGTGTAGACATGGCATTCATTTAAATCACACTAGCTCTGAACAGTCAAGCCTCTATGTGCTCTTTGGGGGACCACCTTGGTCCATGATCTTCTAACTAGTTTCATAGCTAAAATCCCAAATGTTATGGATATTATTGCTTCCACCAAGGTGAAGATAGCAGCTTAGTTATGTCTCTGCTGCTTGAGTCCTCACTGAGTCAGTCCAGCTCTGAGGTCTTTACACTGGCTGCCGGCCCGTCAGAGGAAAGACTTCTGTTGCTAGTCTATAAAGCTTTGGATGATTTAAAACCAATGTACATCAGTGACTTCTTGACCCAGTATAAACTTGAGGTTATCAGTTCCCAGAGTCAGAACCAGATATGGAGAAGCTGCATTCAGCTTCTGTGCTCCACATGTCTGGAACAAACTCCCAGAAAGCCTCAGATCAGCTGAAACACTCAGGCTGTGTCCGAATGTGCACCCTACTCCCTGAACCCCTCATTCACTACATAGGGCTGCACTATATAGCACACTACATAGTGTACTACACTACACTGGAAATTCGGACACGAAGCTGCCTATTGTTCCTTCACTGCAGACCTTATGTTGCATTTTATTCTTTGTTGCATATCTATTAAAAAAAAAATGTTTTTTCGCCTCCTCGCGCCATGTTGAGCTTCTGCCCGCAATGCATTGTGGTCTATATTGACCCATCTAGTGACCATCGATGCTCACTACTTTTCAAGATGCATTGTGGGTAATTTTGAGTGCCCTACTTTTTTCCCTCTGGACATTCGGACACCCCTACAAAATGGCTTGACCCTTATATAGGGCACTATGTAGGGAGTAGGGTGCACATTCGGACACAGCCTCAGTTCATTCTAATCCAGGTTAAAGACCCACCGGTTCTCTGCACCAAAAGTCCAAATCTGCATCTGTTTCTTTTAAGCGTGATTATGTTTTTAATAGTTTTTATGTTCTTATGTTCCTCATGTTCTTTATTTTTCCTGTCTATTTTGTTTTTCATTTTAAATTAAACTAACTTTTTTTCTTGCATTTTATCATATTTTACTTTTTGTCTTTAAACTCTTTTGTTTATTTTTAAAGTTTGTTGTAGTAAATTTTCTGGACCCTGCTGTAATGCTTTTAATGTTTTATGTCTTCCCACAGACCCTAAAAACAACCGTCATCAAGCCACTACTGAAAAAGAGAAACCTAGACTCGTCACTCATGAGCAACTACAGGCCGAAATCAAACCTCTCCTTTCTTAGTAAGATTATAGAGAAAGCTGTCTTTCAACAGCTACACAACTTCCTGACACTAAAACACTGTTTTGATGTCTACCAGTCATGTTTTCGGCCACACCACAACACTGAGACTGCTCTAGTTAAGGTCCTTAATGGCATCTGCATGAGTACAGATAGTGGAAACATTTCAGTCCTGGTACTGCTAGATGTCAGTGCTGCATTTGACATGGTCGACCATAACATCTTACTAGACCGGCTGAAAAACTGGGTTGGACTTTCTGGTACTGCCATTAATTGGTTTGAGTCCTATTTAAAAGACAGGTATTACTTTGTGCCCATAGATAACTATAAATCTGAGTGAAAAAAAATTGCCTATGGGGTTCCCAAAGGCTCGATCCTGGGGCCACTGCTGTTCAACATCTACATGCTGCCACGCGCTCAAATTATGAAAAACAACAAAATATGTTACCACAGTTATGCTGATGATACACAAATCTATTTAGCCATCTCACCAGGAGACTACAGTCCGATCCAAACTCTGACCAAACTGCATCGATCAAATTAAATACTGCATGTGCCAGAACTTCCTTCAGTTAAATGAAAACAAAACTAAAATAATAGTTTTTGGAGCCAAGAAAGAAAGATTAAAAGTCAGTACTCAGCTTCAAACAGCAAAGTTTAAAACTAACAACCAAGCCAGAAATCTGAGAGTAGTCCTGGACTCAGATATGAATTTGATCAGTTATATTAAAACAGCTGTGAAGTCGGCCTATTATCTTTTAAAGAACATATCAAGGATTAAAGGACTGATGACTCAGCAGGACTTAGAAAAACTTGTCCATGCATTTATATTTAGTAGACTGGACTCCTGTAATGCTGTCCTCACAGGTCTCCCTAAAAAGTCCATCAGACAGCTGCAGTTAGTCCAGAACGCTGCTGCTCGAGTCCTCACTAAGACCAAAAAAGTACATGATAAAACTCCAGTCCTCAGATCTTTATACCGACTTCCTGTCTGTCAAAGAATTAACTACAAAATTCCTGCTGTTAGTTTACAAAGCTCTGAACTGTTTAGGACCAAAATACATTCAGGATTTTCTGGTTCGTTACGAACCAACCAGATCCCTCAGGTCATCAGGGTCAACTTTACTTTCTGTTCCCAGAGTCAGAACTAAACATGGAGAGGCAGCGTTCAGCTTTTATGCTCCTTACATGTGGACAAACTCCCAGAAAACTGCAGGCTGAAACTCACAGTTTTAAATCAGGGTTAAAAACCTTTCCTATTTGCTTCCTTTTATCAGAAAAACTGTTAATTAACTTTATTTAATTCCTAAGTGGGCTCGAAGAGTTGATCTCCTGGGCTCGTATGGAGATCGAGGTAATTTACCAAATTTACCAAACCAGGTAAATTGAGGTCTCTTGTGCTAAAGAAAGGGAAGGTAGCAGGTAAGTTCTGCTTCTCACTCAGCACCACCAAAATACCATCACTCACAGAGGAACCGATGAAAAGCCTGGGAAAGGTGTTTAACTGCAGCCTGAGAGACGCAGCCTCCACACAAGCAACTAAGAGCTGGAGATGTGGCTGTGGTGGACAAGTCTGGCCTCCCTGGCAAGTTCAAAGCCTGGATTTACCAGCATGGTATTCTTCCTCGGATCCT
>JBAMHW010000012.1:29569271-29594627 GCA_037177495.1 Rhadinocentrus ornatus | reverse complement strand
AATAAATTTAATTTCCATTGATAATTTTTGTGTGATTTTGTTGTCAGCACATTCAACTATGTAAAGAACAAAGTGTTAAACAAGAATAGTTCACTCATTCATATCTAAGATGTTATTTTAGTGTTCCCTTTATTTTTTTTGAGCAGTGCATTTACACACCAGCGGGTCAAAAATGTTGAGATGGCACAAGAGGGTGCTAAGCAGTTTCATTGGGTGGCTTTAATGTTGTGGCCGATTTTTTTACATATTCCTATTGGGACAGAAAAACTCGTATAACTAAGGATACAAGAACGTGACCCTAACTGGATTGAAACGAAGGGAGACTTACTGGAAAACAGACAGTCAAGGCCATTACACACCGGGACCATTGCGAATAAACAACACAATATTGTGAATAATTTGGAGGAGAAATTTAAAAGTGTTTGTCTATGCACACCAAATGCGATACGAAAGTGGAATAAATTATGAAGATTCTAAAACATATTCGGAAAGTGGGAAAAACAAACATGGATTCCACATCAGGCAACGACGATATTGTGCTGATGCTGCCAAAAAAAAAATAAATAAACAAATGAGCGCACAGAGTACATCTGATCCTTGAGAAGAGAGGGGACCTTGGGGAGTTTAATTGTTTAGTCCAGGAGCTAAACTTGCATAGCTCGCAACACCGGCTCTGGTGATGCAATCAATACGTTGTCCAATTGGTCGATTGTGTATCTGTCAGATGCAAATATTAAGAAAAATCAACCTCAGTCCGAAAAAATAAATCTTGCAAAATCGCTTAATGGAAATTCATCACTGATGTGAATGTTTCCATTGACATCTCATTGATTCGATAAAAAATATTGCTGTGCCAATTAGGCGGACGAAATGTTCAGAGTAGGTGTGTAATACCTTTCAGGAGAAAAACATAACCCAACACTTACTGGAATCATGGGAAAGTTAAGATTAGGACTGGTTTTATATAATGCTTAACCTAATTACTCTATATTTAATTGTCTGTCAGCTCATATGACATTACTTGTAGTCATAGTTTGGTCTAATTCTTACATTTTTTGTACTGTTTTCTGCCACTTTGAAAGCTCGAAAGCACAGCAGGATGTTGGACATTCAGAACAGGTCAATAAAAGTTGACAGAGTTTCATGGGTTTCTTTTCACTGGTAGCCAAGTCCCCGTCGTTTGAAGTGGCAAAAGAGAGGGATGCTGATACTCAGACAAACAAACTGTAAACAGAGAGACAAGGAACATGTTGATTTAGCTGCAACAATGATTTGCAAATACACGCACACAAAAAATGCATCAAATGAAAATTACATTTTTAGAGAGCAACGCTCAGCTTATGGTTTTGATTTTACAAGCTAAATGCTAATGTTAACCATGCTAATGCTAACAGTCACAAAGCCTACTTCCTGCATAGTTCAAAACACCTGTTAGCCAAAGTTAGTTAACATAGCTGATGTTCAGATATTTTTTACTATATCAACAGATGCTAGAGACCAGATGTGAAAAATATGTAGACGTAGTAAGCACATGTCCACGGTTGCCCACGGTTACTTGCTCAAACATTATTGCTGGACACTGAATTGTTGAGTTTAGAGTAACTATCACTATAATTTAGGTTATATTTGGTCTTTCAGTGTCTAATATCTGGTGGTAATAAATGGTTGCTGTTTTGATAACTGGGATGTTTGATGGGGGGAAAAAGGAGGCTGAGAGAACTATACCTGGATGATGAACATTGTGATGACTCCTGATGCCGTACTGAGATAGTTATGGGCAAACCAGTCCCTTAGTTTCACCAGACAACCCTGGAAGGTCATATTTTATGCATATTTTATCATTTACCCACTAACAACATCTGGATAATCACAAAGTCATGTGGAAAAGAAAGTACATCCATTTTCTATTTATTTCTAAGATTTAACATATGTTATGATGATTTTATGATTAAAAAAATATATGATCCTTAATGAGTCTTTTATATTCAGTAAATTTAACCTGAGATGAACAATAATAGAACATGTTACAAAGATGAATATTTCTGGAACATCTCTGGACAGTTGAGCTGTTTAGTCAGAATGCACAGCAGCATGTTTGGAGGAACTCAAACACAGCATATCAGTACAGAAACTTCATACCAACTGTCAAGCACAGTGGTGGAGGGTTGATGATTAGGACTTGTTTTATAACCACAGGACATGTACACCTTGCAGTCATTGAGTAAACCAGGCACTCTTCTCTAAACCAAAGTAAAAAGCAAAGCCATCTGTCTGAGCGTGATGCAACAGGAAAATAATCCTTGCAAAAGGTAGTTGTACAAACTATTGAATCATGGAGTGTACTTAGTTTTTCATACACTGCTACATTTTGGCTTAGTCACTGTATATTAAATATTTTATGTGTTGTTCACCTGTGACTGTATGTACCTATTTTAAAACCTGGTCAGGACCAAATTATTTTTACGATACATATGTAAAACCTAAGAGCTGGAGGAATATGTGCTTTCTTTTGCACATGACTGTAGATGCATATTTTACACAAATACTTCCACTTTATGTAGTGGTTGTAACAAGAAAGTGATCTAGACAAACGAGGAAAAACAACATAGCACACAGGTAATGATGAAGTTTGGCAGCAGTTTTACATTTTTACTGCCGTTTACTGAAAACCTGTCTAAGAAAGTAACCCACTGGCTATTCAGCTACTGATTGGACAGGCTAGATTACCTGAGGTATAGAAACACAGCATACTGACTAATGTCCATTAATATGGTTTTGCTTAGAGTATGTGCCTACAGGTAAATTTCTGCCACTTGAATTCAACAAGCACGTAAATACCACAGCCATAGCTGTTCAGACTGTTAAAGGTAAATCACCTCTTTAGCCTGCAGCCAATGCAATTAGCTCTATGGTAAATAAAAACTAATAATTGACTTTCTTGCTACTTACAGATCTTTTTGAAGCCAGTGGTTTGCATAATATTACAAGTCACCTCTTTCCAGTGGGGCTGGTCGACAATGTTACAGGGATCTTTAATACAGCAGGAGATGGGGATGTTCCCTTTCCAGTCGGCCTCACCGTGAACTCCACAGCATTTAAACTGTAAGGAAAATAAGAGCAGACTCCAGTGGAATAAATACTAATTTGGTCAGGCTGCAAATATGTAAAAATGCAAGTCTGTATGTAATGCAGCAAACAGGCTTTCAGCCTTATTTATTAAAACTGAACACAATGAGCAAAATTATGTGTTCAGTGGTTCCAAAACTTCTTCTGCAGGGCTCCTTTTCATTGATGACAACAGTGTCTTCCAACGTCAACTCTGCTTTGTAGGGTAAGTTGAGCATTTGACGAGACAGATGCTGCTTAAGTAAAACAACTCTGTTATTTTTTAGTTGAGTATTTTATTTCTAAAGTACTCAACAGGCTTTTTTTTTCAGGATGAGAATTCACCGGGTGGTCTTAAAACTTGTTTGGCTTCATACTATCAGATGCTGATAAGATATGCCTTGCCAAATTTTCTTTCCTTTTTTTTTTTTTTTCTTTCTTTTTCTTTTTTGTGTGTGTGTGTGTGTGGGGGGGGGTGTTAAAATATCTGTTATTGAATTGTCATCGTTTCCCCGTTGGTACTTACACAAATTTGTCATTGTTTTACTAGTAGTGCAAAAATGACGAGTTCAATGGGCCCCCAACTGTCATAATTTTGGGAATTCGGATTCGGGAACCACTGTGTTAGTTAAAGACTTTTTAAAAGTGTAGAGTGTAACAAATTAAAAGATCAGTGAGAGAAAAAAAATTAAATATAATTTATTAAAAGTGTCATTATTGGTATCGAATCACTTTACTACAATAACTATTATGTTTTATTTTCTTAGAATAAGCCATTTATATCTACTTGTGGTGAGTTCATGTACATGGCAGATGCCATGTTTGTGCCACCATTTTTACCACAGTGTCTCTGAATAGACAAAGATCTCTCTGTGTGAAGAGAGAGCCCTCTGAGCTTTAAAACTGCAGAACCAGCTTTGTTTGATAGGTGCTAGAGCACCATTAGTGCAAAGTGACACTTTTAAAGGAGCATAGAAGAAGACAGTACACATGTACACAATTTTAAAGTAGCTACCTGTCTGGAAGAATTTTGGCCACTGACAGCCATTCACAACTGTGCTTGGCGTTTGAAGTCCTTCCTATGCCCCTCTTTACCACTAGATGTCAGTAATGCTTACACACTACATTTAAAGGCATTTTAAGCTATTTCACATAAAAAAAAAACACACAATATATTTTTTTTTGTATGTTATTCCTGTGGTGTTAAAATAAAGAGGTTATTCAACATTAAATGAGAACTGCTGTCAGGGTAAAAATGACCATAAAAACTGACTCATTTATATTTACCAGGTGCTGGACAGCATCAAAGTCATCTCTAATGTCCTTGTGCTCTGGACTACCTCTGTAGATCTCCAAGCTGCTCATCAGGTCCTTTTTAAAGTATGTGCCAATCTGAACAAAATGAAACCAAATATCAGATCTGGAACAAAGTGCACCCCAGCGGCTCTGGTTTCAGTGCAGCAGATGCTGGCAGAAACCAGCAGTACTGGTGGTAATAACAGCATGACCTCATCACACTTAAACAGAAGTTTTATTTGTAGGATTTTGCTGAAGAAAAATTTTGATCAGCCAAACCAAGAATGTGTCAAATCAGTTAAATCACAGATACACTGTCTGTGAAACAATAAACTATATAATGAAACGTCCCCTCAGAAGCTGCATGTCAATTTATGCTAGCTGTTAACAACTTGTGTGCCTAAAAGACAAATATGAAAGATTTCAATGATGGAGCATAATTTATCATGCTGAGGAATCATCATGACTGATGGATTCCACTGTAAGTGTAGAGAGTTAGTAAATTAGAGTAGAGTAAATGAGAGTTAGTGATAAAGAAGGTGTCTGTGATATGGACGCTGCCGATTAACCAGTCGATCTGCATTCCTATTGTCTTTCTCCTTGAGCAATAAGACATGAGGAAATGAATGAGGCTGGAAATACAAGTGGCTAAAATGTTTTGATAACCTTCGGTCACTGTTGGGGATCGGGTGAGGAATTCAGTCATCTGAGAGGCCTCAGAGTAGAGGTCCCTGCTACTCAGCTTCAAACAAAGCAGCTTAGGTGGTTTGTGTATCTGATTAGGACTGTTTTAAGACACCTCTTAGTGGAGCTGTTCCAGACATCTCACCAATAGGAGGCCTCAGAACAGACCAGAGGTTACTGAAGAGATTAAAAGTATGGTTGACCAGGAAGAGTCTGAGCAGCCGCTATAGTAAGAGCTTTTAGTGTGCTTCAATTCCCAAGTATAGGAGCAATGCTTCCTTTATTATTTCCTTTATCGTACAATACAACAGATCCTTCCTTATGAAAGACAGGAGACTGTTTCATCCTGCAATTCCTTGCAATGATAAATTATTTCTCTTTAAAATACAATAGATTTACAGTCAGTAAAATCACAGTTGTACCAACAGTATGAAGGAATTCGTACTGTTGTTTCCCCTTTACACAGCGATGCACAACACAGTTATAAATGAGAGTTTAGTACAAACTAAAGTGCAACATTTTGATAAGATTCCATTAAATAAAGTATCTAAAGCAGCTTTTGAGATATTGTATTGAATCTCAGAGCTGCTTGTGTAAATGTGGTTGGATTTTCATCAGAGTACATCATCTTTTCCTTCCCAATTTTTCCAACCATCCTTGCTTAATCCTGGGATGTTTTCCAACAAGGTCAAGGAAAATAATTTAGGAATATACATTAGAATGTCTTTGTTGGACAATTCAGCCATACGCTATTTCTCTGAGCTGACTTTGAAGCACAGTGGTGTGCACCCAGAAGAGCCAGAGAAGCGAGGTCCTGGGGATTGCTGTTCAGTGTTGCACCTGGAAGCTGGTGTCAGATAAGAGGCAGAGGATGGATCCTGATCCTAAGAGATCAGGTGAAGAGCTCACACAACTGCAGAAAGCTTGGAGTAGAGCTGCTGTTCTCCTCCTTATCGAAAGGAGTATGCTGAATTGGTTCGGGCATCTGATTAGGATGCCTCCTTGTTTTAAGGCATGATCTACTGGGAGAAGATCCTAGGGCAAACCCAGGATAGTGGGTCCTGGGAATGCCTTGGAATCTCACAGGATAAGAGTGTCACTGAGATGGACGTCTGGGTCTCTCTCCTGAACATGTTGCCTTCAGGACCTGACTTTGGTTAGGTGAAATACACACGTAGATACGGACAGACAGACGGATGGACTGATATAAGTTTGAACCCAGAGGATCACATCCATCAGTGGGGTTGATTTAGTAACAGCTGAAAAACCATGTCAACATTTAGGACCTCGTTATCTTAAACGTGTGGTGAAACTGCACTAGAAAAACATGGAGGGAAAGGTTTGAGGATGTTTGAGTCCAATTTCTTTTATACAATTAATACACACATCAGCAGAGCAGTGTGAACTCTCCTACCTCTCTGCTTTGGACAAAGAACACACAGGCCATGGCCAGCTCCACCAGCATCAGGATGAACAGCAGAATGTAAAACTAGAAAGAGTCCAAACAGATGACATTAATCATATTTAACCATTAAGTAACCAAACAAACATCATAGATCAGTGTTTGAAAAGAATAAATGTCACACTTACAGTAATCAGCATGCAGCGATTCTCCTTCATACCTCCCAGCACTCCCAAATAACACACACAGGTGACCATGGTACCGGTGGTGACCAGGGTATTGGCGGGGTAGATGGGCCAGAAGCTGGTGATGAGAGAAGAAAACCTGGAGTGCATCATCTGGAACTCCCCCAACGCCACCACGAAGGCACCACACAGCTCCAACACAGACAAGAGAGACAGAGGAGGTTATCGTTCTGGATATCTGAGCTTGGACTGCTTTAGCTAGGCCATTAGTTTTCATGGCTTATATGAAGGTGGTTATTATAAATTGGACTTGTTGGGATTTGGGATAAATTGGATTTGTTGTAATTACATCATTAATCACACCTTGTTGTGGTATCCATTGTTATTATCCATTGTCGGTGCTTAAGCCAGCCGTAGCATAATAATGGACACCACAACTTTGCAATTCTTGTGTCCCCATCTAGACTGATCTGACTCATTTGAAGCTGGTGTGGGACACTGGATATGAACAAGTTTTCAAAAGAGTGAAAGATTAAAGCAGTTCACCACTTATGGCTTACTGCCCCCAGTTATGTTGCTCATTTGAACTGGAGGTTGATGCTAGTGGTACAGGTGCTGGGAGGACTCTACTGGTATTGATCACCCTTCCTGCTATTTTTCTACAAAGGTTTTCAGGGCCATGGAGAAACTGCAGTACTATGAAAAAACAAGCCTTGGCTCTGTTGTGGGCACTGCTGTGGTTTGAGGTGTTTATCAGTTCCTCTTTGTTTACATGGACCATAACCCTATACTGTTTATCCAGCTAGAGGTGGATAATTTGGGCCAACGTTGTCCAAAACTATGATTTGGACATTTATTACAAAAAAAATCAGGAAAACATTGAAGGTCTGTCACGGGTTTATGAGTGAGGTAGTTAGTTTTACTGTTGTTGATGTCTATATCTGGTTTTAGACATTCACCGTACCAACCAATGGATCTGGATGAGAGCAGTGTGTGAGAGAGCTGCATTTGTGGGTCCCTCAGCACCTACCCAGCAGAGGAAATGGAGAAATGTCACCATACTCTTCAGGCAGCGAGCACAGGATTGATTCATCTTTCCCGAAATTCTTCCTGTAGATGATCTGGATGTCTTCATCAGTTTGCATCACATTCATTTTGAAAAGAGAAACAGATTAATTTTGTAGATGTTGTAATGTGAGAAGGAAAACAGGTGGAGCTGCTCCTGTGTTTACAGGACAAGACTGTTTGATGTGGCAACACTGAGCCAGGAGCCACAATGGACACCTCTGTCCTCGCAGTGCTGTGTTAATCATTATTATCCACTCTTATCTCCAGATTAAACATTTGTTACAAGTTACATCCACAAGACTGGGTTTGGAGAAAGCAGCTTACAGCTAGCGGCTGTTTTCCTCATTTATAGTATCTTTTATTTCAAGTTAAGTACTATATTTTTTAATTCTTGTACAATTAATGTTAAAATATAAGCCTGAAAACACACATTTCTGAGTCAGTGTTAAAACACTAAGGTCTTTTTGACTTTCCGTCTTGTTTGTCAGTCTTTTTTCTACTTTCACATGAACATTTCTGCAGTAAATTCATTGTGTAGTTCCTGTGGAAAAGCAGGAAATCATGATCAAACTGAGGACTTACCTTAACTATGCTGTATCCAACAATATCCCAGAAACAGATGCAGTGAGCAGTTTTTTTTGATGGTGTTCCCAACCATAAGAGAAATGAGGAGGAATGATGACCGAGGCCTCTGTATGTCTACCCAGTATTTACAGCCAACATTGAGGAGGAGGAGCATCCACAGTTGGCAGAACATAGAAACAAGAAAATAGCACTACATGGCATCATAGCTGCATCCAGATGCTCTAAAGCAGAATAAACGTAAAACATGTCAAAGTTGTGCTGCAAAAATGTTCATACAAATACAGCCGTTACATCTGGCTGTGAAACTAGTTGGTGGAGGTTAAAAATAAAATGAAAAGCTGGTCAGAAAGAAGGAAGGACTGTCACGAAACTAAGGTTATAAAAAAAAAGACAACTGTTTAAATTACATTCTTTAAATGCATTTTTATTAATTAATTTAGTTATTAAACTTTTGAGTTTTTAATTTGCCGTCTAGTCAGTCGCTTAATAGATAAAAAAAAGGCTTTGAATGAAACAAAATTAAGATTCAATATATTTCAAATGTTTGTGTCTGATACTACACCTATAATAAAGTTTTATAGTCTTTACTTTAGGGAGATCATCTTCCATTTAGCTGGAAAGAAAAAATCTGCTACTGTACTAAAATCTGTATAATCTTATTTCTAAGAATTTCACCACTTTAAGTATCAGAAATAAACAAAAACACGTGGAAAATCACAACAGGAACTTTTAATTGAAAAAAATTCACAGTAGCACGAAGAAAAATTTGTTCTTCACTCATCTTTTTTTCTTACAAGGGTTTAGATTTTTGGATAAAACTTGATCATCATTATTCAAATCATTCACTACAGGACTGATCAGCTCTGATCAGCTCGTGTTCACTAATGATTACAACAAATGGCTCATCATTAAACATATAAGCTACGACAAAGACGAGAACAGAACTGTGAAAAACGCTGGAGGCCAGCTTTGCTGAACCGAAGCATGTAACATCGATTCAATGATCAGCGAGCCAACAGCATTGATCCAGACTAAAGACATCAGACATTAATATATTAATCATACGTAAGATTTTAGGATCCCCCTGACTTTTGCAGCTTGCTTGTTTGTAAGCTAACAGCAACGTAGCGAGCAGACAGAAGGAAGAAGACGAAGACATCGTCTCTCCTCTTGGAGGTTCATCGCCAGCGTGGAAACATGAAGTTGACTGACAAACATGGTGTGTGTAAGCAATGGCACTTAAAGACAAACACTCAAACACTACGAACCACATCCATCGCCGGCTCCTCAGTCACATCGGATCTGAATCATTTTATGGTGGAACATCAAAACTAGGGATTTACACTCCTACCAAACGCTGACTAGAAAACTCCAAGGAGCAGGTTTCTCTAACATACAACAGCGGACTAAAGGCTGATATGGCTCCCAATGCATTCAAAACACAATACAAGCACATTCAAGTTTTTCTACTTTACCTCTGGTAATCCTTTGAGACTGAATAATGTTAACTGGACTTACTTTTTCTGGTCTTTGAAGATGTTTAACCTCTCATCTGAAAGGCTTCATTGGTCCTAACTGGTCTAACTAGGTGGGGAATTTCAGCTTATCAGACTAAAAGGGACATTCAAATAAGATATGTTGAGGTCACGAGTTATGTGAGGTTAAATGTCTTCAAGAACCAAGAGAAACATGTAAAGTCGCTTTTAGTCAGGCTCCTAGGATTACCATGACCTGGACAACTGAGAACGTACACCAGGGGTGGCCAACGTCGGTCCTCGAGAGCCACAATCCTGCAAGTTTTTCCAAGTTTACCCTGCTCCAGCACACCTAACCCAAATTAAATGGATCCAACTGCCTATAAGGACACAATGAATTATTAGTTTAAATCAGGTGTGTTGGTGCAGGCATGCATGGAAAACCTGCAGGATCGTGGCTATTGAGGACCGATGTTGGCCACCCCTGACGTACACCAACACATTACCTGAGGGTAAACTTTTGAGCCAATGGACTTCTAAATACATCAGCAGATACACAGTTAACTGCTGGTGTTACGTGAATCTGCTTCAAGGTACAAACTATAAGAATCTACAGATTTTCATTGTATTTTTTGTTGGCTACTCTTAAAGCTTCTGGTTGGAACAGTAGTTCAGAGTAATCTCTGACTACACTAACAAGTCAAATCTGCATCACTGGTGTACGACTCAACTAAAAATAGCAAACAAGTATGAAGACAGATGCCTACACAGTGGACTTCACTCTGCAAGGATATCCAATTTACTACAAAATCTGACAGCATTTTAGAAGAAAAAAAAAAGCAGTACTGCTGACAACCCAACTCATAAACGTACCTCTGCTAGGTTCACAGTGTGTGCTCAGGCAGAAATCTAATGCTTTCTGATCATGAATTAATTAGCTGATTGAGAAAAATGTTTGAGAGGGTCTGGTGAGATTCGGTGCATGAAACATGAAAACTGGAACAAACCTGATACCTGGTGCAACCTTCCTGATAGCTTCTCACCATGGAGAACTGTTTGCTGGAGAAAATAATGCAGCCTTATACAATGATGATCACTTCATGGGAGCTCAAAGCTCCAGAAAAAACTGGAACATAAAGTCACCTTGTCCTTAAATGGTCAGAGCTCGATGCTTTGAGCTGCATAGGTCATTTAAATCTCTTCTTTAATCATGCATGTGTCATCAATGGGACATTTAAAAAGAGTAAACATGACGGGATTTGCTCTGTAGGCTGCTGGAAACTCCTGCCTAACTCATACGTACAGGAGCTCAGTCCAATTCAACTTTTTCAGTGCAACACCAGGACGCCCGCACGGATCCGCTGGTTTTCACAGCAGCTGCAAGTTAGACTGAAGAGGAAGTAAAAGGTGCAACGTTCTGCAGACCTGAGTTAGTTCTGCGTAGGTGAAGGGTGTACAATGAGAGGGGCAGCTTCAAACATCGAGATCAGCATCAAGTAATGAAACAAAAAATAAAAATAAAAAAAACTGGATGAGTCTGTAGTGAAAATTGCAGCTGAAAATAATCTTGAGCAAAACTGTGACTGTAAGCTGCCAAATCGCCAACGCGGAGTCCAGTTTTATGATAAATGAGTTTAATCTGATATGAAAGGAACTAAGTAGAAAGTCAGTGAGGACTGGTTTATGGTTAAATACACACCCATCACTAGTATTCCTCACTGTCTCTGTCCTTTCTGAGATGTCCAACATGCTCCCTCATTTGGACTCGGGTTACACAGTATCTGATTTCCCAGCTGTTCTCAGTGCAGGTGGGATACAGCAGTTCCACTGTACTTAAATTGAGATGAATACTTTTTATTTTTTAAAAAACAAAACAAAACATATAACCCATTTCTCCACAGAAGCTCTTGATCATATGTGGACAACTTGAAAAAATAAAATACTTTACATTAGGCTCAGCTGTTCATGATCTCTTTACCAGTTCATCACAGATGTAGACGTCAGATCCACGAGGCTGTTGGTTCAGTCTGTTCAATCATGTGGTCTTTGCTGAGTGCACATCGATGAAGACGCCTGAGACTGAGGACCTGCGTGGATCGACCACTCTCAATAGAAGCGTTTGCGTTTGTTTTCCTTCCAGCGGCCGTACAGAATAATCGCCACCACCGCCAGCACACCCAGGCCCAGCACTGAGAAGAGGAGGGTGAAGAAGAGCTGGACTCCGCTCATCCCTTCCTCCTCCACTTCCACTGCAAGGTAAAATAATCATTAGCAAACACATCAGGTATTCTGCTAAATTATTACACAAAGTTCATTTCCAGTTACTCTGCAAAGATGGATTTTATCCGTCTTCCCCCAACAATGTGCAGCAGGAAGGCCAATAGTGCAGAAGCGGATAGCATTTACTTAAAAAATAGAGAAAAAAAAGGAGAGAACCTCCTGCACTGCAGGAATTTGGCTAGCAGACAGAGTAGAGTTGTAGTCTACTTTAAACCTATGAAGAGTTCGATTAGCTAAAGGATCCTTTTCCTCATTATTTTGTCTTTACTTCCTGCAGGTGAGAGCATCTTGTTAATTAAAAAGAAAGACAGCATGGACATTTATTTTTTATAACTGGACTAATTAATTAATGCCAGTTATTTTACTGCGTTTAAACTCGTTTTTTTCATAATCTGTTTCTCGCTGCCTCACCACCAGTCGCAGGAGGGAATGGTACTGGCTTCGCTTGGCCGTCATCACACGTCTCAGCCAATGAGAGCATTTGGGGTGAGCCGTGCTGTGAACAGGTGTTTTGTCGAAGTCTGTTCCTCCTCTAGTTTTGCCAAAGACCCGTTCACAAGGGGAAAGAAGCACTTGATAAGAACTCTCCCGCCGACGTACTGCGCTCATTTCACAGACTTACTACACAAAGTTTGAAGCCCAAAGCTCCTCTTTCTCTACAGCATTTGTTTTTATTTTAAAACTTTAACTTAAAAAAAGTCATTAAAACAGACACAGTAAAGAAAGGGACACTTTATCTGTTCCAGCAGGGCTGGAAATTCCCTTTCAGATCTCATGTCCTCTGTGTTTAGAAGCTTCACGCAGCTTTAATATTCATCCTACTGACTTGTTAACGTTTAACATGCATTTAAACCCTGAATTCATCCTTTTTTTTATGTATTAGAGTTGAAATTTACAGGAAATATTTTTACTTTTTTAAAGCAGTTTATTTATAAAACCAAAGAGGCGGGCTTGGGTCTGGAGAACCTGGGTTCAAGTCCCTGGGCTGGCAACCACCCAGGTAAAACCCCTGTGGGCCCCTCAGCAAGGCCCCCCAACCAGCCCACTGCTCCCAGCAAATAGGATGGGTTAAATGCAGAGAAAGAATTTCCCAGCTGGGATTAAATAAAGTAGAAAAAATAAAATACATTTTTATATAAAAGTTTGCAATACACTACTTTTGACATTCTATCCTATAAAGGTACCTCATAACTACCTAATTTTATAGATTACTGGGTTGTGACCATAGATTCTATGAATTTAATCACAATCTGTCCAACAGTCTGAGTCATCTGACAGGATAAAGGCGGCTGTGCTGTATTCACCATTAAACTGTTCCATGTTGTCAACTCTGGGGATGGTGACCTCTTCCTCTTCCTCCTTCTCCTCCTCTGGAGTCCTCTCTATGCTCAGCTGGAACAACTTCATTGAAATGATGTCATGGTTATCTAGATGGACAAGTCAACAATTCACATTTGAGTAAAATAATTCCTCCCAAAGTCTTGATGAACTTCAGCGCCGTGACGTAGGAACTTTCTGGCTTAATAGCTACAGTTAAGCTTCCCAAAACCTAGAAAACCTGTTTGATGGGATTTTCAGAGAGGTCATACCCGACAGGTCTCCAGTAGCGGAGGAGGCACCGAAGAAGTAGCCCGTCGGTATCCGAACTCCTGTGACATCAGCACAGTCTCTCCATTCCTGTTTTCCATCTACGTCCACCATGAGCTGGAGGGTGGAGGAACAGAACAATTCACTGGTAAAAATCCAACACAATCATCTGAAGTTATTTTACAGGGTTTATTTCAGAGTGGGAACATTTTCAGAATTTATCACCATCATCATCCAGGTTTTTAAACCTAAACACACATCTATGTGACACAAACTTCAGACTAAAACATTTACTGTTCAAGTATTTTCTTTTAAATGTTGCACGTGTCCTACCGTCAGTCTATTTTTGGAGTATCTGACCAGAAGAAAGTTGTCGTAAATTGCATTGCGTGCCATCGCCGAGCATCCGCCGAGCTCAGTCGACCGTCCATCAAGGTCGTGGTTGTATGACAAGGTCCCGTTTCCAAGCATCATGGATATGTATGGGAAAGTCCTCTGTGGGAGAGACAGGGAAGTCAGATTTATCATCCTCGATCGTCAAACATAGGCACCACTGCAAAGTCTTTCAAAACACAAGGACCCCTTTCTCTACAGCAGGAGACAAAAGAACAAGTTTTCCCGACCGAACCTTATCATGTGTTTTTCAGACAAAAATCTCCGCATTTTTTTTAACTCCCCCGGGAGGAGAAGATGGAAGCATCTTGCTTCAGCGAGGAGCAGCCGGAGTATTTCTCCTACTCTGGTTAAACGCTGAGATTGCCTTACCCGTCGTACGCGTACAGCTAAACAAGCTGAATCTACATCATCGCAGCTCAGTTGTATTACGGCTTTAAATAGATCCAATATACCTTGTAGGTTTAATTACCATCAACAAGTTATCTGAGGTCTGAAGTTTAAGAATATTTAGAGAGACTCCACAGAATGAAACAGTTTTCGTTAGGACATGTAAAAAGTGTTTTGCCATTTAGGGAAAATTAGTCTGTGATGAGGTTTGAAAATGCAGTTTAGTCGTCATATGAGTTAAATTATTATGTCATCATTACATGTGTCATATTAATGACACAATATGCATTACATTTTCACTTTTATAACATAAATTTAATAAAAATTTTAAAATAAAAACACCTATTACAACAATAAAATTTCCATCTGGGATAAATAAATGTTTTACTTCGTTTCCCAGTGTAACGGCTCAGTTACCTGGGGGTTATCACCCTGGCAGTCCTATAAAGTAGACCCCCAACCTCCCACCAAAGGAGAAACACTGAATGCAAAACTAGCTCCATTTTTCAGTTTTTAACATTTTCTCCCGAAGGTGCTCTCATCGGTAAACTGGTCCCGCTTTAAAACCAGTTTTAAAAACCAAAAGGCATCAATGTAGAAACCATGAAGCCAGAACCAAAACCAGAGGTCGAAAAGGCGTTGATGATGCCAGACAGCACTGATGGAGGACCTCAGATGGATGTAACGACGTGGCGGAATGACACGGAGAACGTCTGGGTGAGTAGATGATCGGTTCTCATGCAACAAACACCAGCTTGTGTTGCTACCTGTTGCTCAGCTTGAGTCTTCTGTAGTCAAGAGGTTTGCAGTAGAAAAAATAAAAACTCATGAGAATAATTAATTCAGTGTCACTTTGAGAGGCTCTTTGAAGCTGGGTTCATACAGTGAGGTTACTGCAACACAAATAAATCCCTCTGCTTTCCAGGAATATCACTCCAAAAACAGAGGCACTGACCATCTGAACAAAGAAGCAACCTAAAGATGAGGATTTAAAACATTGGATTTCACTCACATCATGGGTCTTGTCAGCATTGGGGTATGTGTCAACAAATATCCCAAGTCCAGTGAACTGGTTCATGTTGCCGAACACAGGACCTGCAAACAATGAAGCCGTTATTATTCTGCAGACAGGATTGGTACACGGTGAGTTGTGCAGCACTAAAACAAGTCTTCATCAGTTGACAGCAAACATAAAGGCCTGTAAAATAAAGTGTAAAATAATTACCAGAAGTGTATGAAGCAAATAAAGCTTCTCTTTTTAATCACAACAGAAGACACTTCCTTACAGTTTGAGCACATTTTATTAGAAACGTTACCCAGGTTACTGGTTTAAATAGTGATAACTCAGACAGCAGGACGAGTACTCAGACAGAGATGTTAGTTATGATTATTTAGATCACAATGACTTTGGGGCCATAAAGATAAGCCATTTTTATCTCCTCGTCGTCAAACAATGCTACCACACTCAGTAAACAAAGAAAAAGCAAAGCTCATTTACACACACACGCATGCACAAACATATCAGGCCTCCAGAAGAAGTCTAATGTAAATAATAATTCATTTATGTTTGCACATGGCACCCTTCTGGAAGATCTGGAAACATCTCAGGACTCAATTGCATGTGCAAAGCTGTCTAGAAACCCACATTAACTGATGGTAACATCTCATGTGGAGGTTCTGACAATATCAGCAGCAACTCGCAGAACAAAAGAAGCAAGACTGAATCATTTTTACAGCTAGAAGTTCACTGTTAGTCCTGCGGCCTGGGCTCTTTGAAGTCAAGTCATAAATATTAAACTAATTTAATTATACCACATAATTGTATTTATCAGAAGTTATGATCCAACGTAGCCTGCAAGACACAGTTTAATAGCATATTCTCATGTTGTAGCTTACTGGCTTGTCCCCTAGAAAGTAGTGGTAGTTACTGGACCCAAATGCAGTGTCATGCACATTGTTGACCTCAGCGAACCGAGAGTAAACATGCTACTACTGGCATTAAAAAAGCATTTAATTAGCCTGCTTTGTTAAGTTTGTCCATGTTGTAAAACCATTTTTAAACTTGCTAAATATACAGAATAACTCAAGATTGAGTCTTCTGTTGGGCAGCAAACAGCTTGTTTGAGATAACTAACAGATAAAGCCTGTTTCTTTGCAGCTGTCACATGTGGAGACAGAAAACCAAAAGATTGTGGTTTTAGGAGGAGTTGGAGCCAGGAGAGCACACATGCTGCTACACTGATATCTCTAGGCAGAGGGTGTAGTAGTGACATGTGATTACATCATCTGACTGTTAAAAAATTAAAAGAATATGACTAAAAAACACAGCTTGTAATTTAAACTGAAATAAACCCTTTAAAATCCTGAATTAAGAATTTTTATTTAGCATAAACTTACCATTTTGCATGCGATCTTTGGTCAGCCAGATAGCAAGTCCATCTCCGTTTAAGTTCTTCTTTCCTTGACCGTGGATTTTGAAGTGCACCTTGAGCTCCCAATCTTTCAAAAACAAAGGCTAAAGAACAAAAGAAAGGAGAGCTAGCAGAGGAGTGGTATGCATTATCACAAACAGGTAAGAAATATCTTCTTTTGAAACACAATGAATGTGTAAAGATCTGTTTCATATGCATAAAAGACATAAGTATCATCTAATTTTCAAAATTGCATTGTTTGAGTTATTGTGCAAGAATGAGGCAGGAAATTATGTGAAAAATGTGGCAGCTTGTGAGAGGTTAAGGTGTGGTTTAGTGGTTATGATATTGTGTGTAACACAGCTGCAGATTGTTGCAGATGACTTACGATTCGGCTCCACACAGCCCCCTGTCTGCTCTGCAAGTCTGGTGTTAGTCTCACATGATCAGGTGTCACCATGGCAGTTCCCATCAGATCCCACTGTGAGGAACTAGAGAAACCCAGACCTGCAAAACAAACAGAACTACCCATTAATATAAGCTCATTTTAAATGGGGAATGAACCCGAGCACGTAAAATGGTCATATTTACTTTATTTCACTTTCTGGGCAAATTCAAATTGCAGTTTAAAGTTAGTTGAATGACTTGCCACAAAATAGCCTCTAATCTATGAATTAATACAGACGGGTGCATAAAAATATGTAAAGGTGTTTAATATATTTAGTTCAGAAAGTGAACCACGAGGGGCACCAAGTTAACTAACAATTAGTTAGTTATTATCCGAAGTACCTCATATAGCCCAAAGTATTACGCTAGCTTGAGCAAATGGCGCATTTTAAGATTTAAAAAAAGAAAAAAGAAGCTTTTAAGTTGTTCTCTGTTATCCTGAGTTCGCTAACACGTAAGTTGATGCTGCTAGACAGTAAACTTACCACGGTATGGTTTAGCCAGAGAATATTCTCGCTTCAAAAACTCCTCTATAAAGTCCTGGTCGTCGGCCAACGACTGGCTCGTTAACATACAAATAGCTACAAGTAAACATATTAACATACGGGTGTTTTTTAGGCAGAACATCGGACATAAACAACAGAAACTTCTCAGTCGGAACAGATTTAATTTCCTGACAGCGGCAGCCATTTTTACGCTCCCACTCCTAACCAGTCACGTGATATTAGACAAGTTACAAAGGGGGAGGAGCCATGCAGGGGCTTCCACTGGGGGCCATTGACATAATGAATAATAATAAAGAAATCATGCATATTATGTCATTAATATGACATGTAATAATAACAAATAATAATGTAACAATAGTAATTTGTTTAATCTTTAAGTCAGTCATGAGTCCTGACAGACTAAAGACTGCACAGTTATTTCCCCCCTCAGTTCTACGACATGTACAGTGGTGTGGTTATTAACATTGTCGCTGGGGTCTTCCTGTGTGGAGTTACCATGTCAGCAAAAACTCTCCAGTTTCTTTCCACTTTCCAAAAAACTTACATCTTAGCTTAATTACATATTCTAAATTTATCATAGGGGTAAACATGTGCTTGGCAATGTGATGAAATGACAACCTGTGTAGCGTGTACCTGACATCTTGTCTAATAACAGCTACAATCAACATGCCCAACAACCTCAAACAGGAATAAATCATGTGGAGAAAATGGATTAAGTCCTCTGAAATGACTTGTTTATGCACTGACCACTGCAAAAATGGCTGAAGAAATGCCTTTCAATGAATAATATCTTGCCTGTCAATGTACAACTGAACCCACTGTCTAAATTATGAAAGAAATTTGTGCTTTGTTTCACACTTTAGGAGGCAGAAAAGGTGGAAAATTTGGGTAAATATCACCTGAAATCCCAGGCAAAGTTTGATGTCTCTTCCATCTCTTCAAGACAAATCCTTTTGGCCAACATCTCATGTGGTTCTGTAAGACACTGCTCCTTCCACTTCTCTATTTTGTAACTCTTAATCTCCCTCTTCCCTCACCATCCTCCAACTTGTAACCATAAAACTAATCTCAGTACATTTTGGACGATGCTTCTGTTCCTAAAATGTTCCCGAAGGTGAGAGGAGGCTTGCAGGGGGAGCTATGAGTCTTTATCTGTGGCATATTTATTGTTATGAACACATTCAATGCTTATCTGATAGGGAAGCAGCACAGCGGAAGTCTGCAACAAAACAATGGGCACATGATCTGTCTCCATCACACCTGATTGTTACTGATGTCATTTTAAAATGAAAACTCTAAAGACAGGATATCTCAGTTTTGTTAAAAGCCTCTTAGTGGAAGGAGTTGAGAAATGAGGAGAGAAATCAAGGATACAAATAACGCTCACCTTACATCCTGCCTTCTCTTGCAGTCTACAGACAAAAAACTCCCAGAAGGAAAAAATAAAAGACAAAAAATTCCAAGTTTACCTGCCAAATTATAGCAAGTAATATTACACACTCATAAACTTGAATTAAACTATTTTCTATGAATTTTATTGAATCTCTAACATGATACAGTGAATGAATACATGTGATTTAGTTATGATGAATTTAGCTGAATGGGCACTTTATTAATGAATCAATGTGTTTGTGGGCACGTTCACACATGTCTGAGTTATTTGTTGGGCAACAGCTTTATCTTGTGGCAACAGGGCTTCATGTCTTTATTGTAAATAAAGATGATATCATAATGCAATGATAAACACTTTGTCCAGACTGAAGCCAGTCCACCAGAATGTTTTGCTGTTGGATCGGATGTGATTTCTGGTTGTATTGCTCTTTGAAGACCATCGGATGAAGAGCAAATTTATATTTTCCACTGTGGAAAGTGTTCAGCCATATTTGTTCTTCTTTAGAAACACACCAATCAGCCATATGAATGAAACTACTTACAGGCAAAACACTGCTCATTTTGTTAAGGTTTTCTGAGTAACACCTTGAGACTTGAGATGTTCTTTATCCACATCCTGACTGGACAGTTTGTAATAAAAAGATTAATATCAGTCAAGTGGTCAATATGTTTGTCTTTTTATTTATTGAAAATGGGAAACAAATGCAGTGATTTGCAGTAAAATACAAACTTAACTGGAAATGCAATATAAAAGGCAAATACAAACAATTTCTACAAATTTAATGAGCTTGAATTTCAATTTTCACAAAGACCTTTCAGCAATGCCTGAACCCTGTGATAAAAGCTTACTTGTAATTTTTTAAGTAGTCCTTAATAGTTGTCCAACTACTTGAAGGACTTTCCAAAGCTCTTTTTTGGGTGTTTTCTGCCTTTGGGTCAGGATGATCCCACAATGTTGAGGTCTGGGTTCTGGATTCCTCACTCGGTCAGACCTGTTGACACTGATTTCCAGTCCAGTTTTTGCATCATTCAGCATACCTCAGTTTTTTCTCCCTTCCTTAAAGGTACAATGTGTAGCTTTTTTTTGTTTTTTTGTTATCAAAAATCAAGAATTACTTTTATAAATATGTATTTTACCAAAGTCTAATCACAGTCGCATCCAAATGAAATCATTCTCGTAGCTTAGAATTAGTTGTATATAAATACATAGGTGGCAGCGCACCCAACTGGAGGCTGCCATGTTGCATCTTTGAATACAGTAGCCGAAAGGGGACAAACTTGTTAGCCTTGTTCGTTTTACCTGCGAGTCCCCACTCTTTCGGGGGGAGGGTGCGGGCGCGGGGGTGGTGTAAACAAGCCAACGCGACCGTGGATCATTCAGCTTGCCAGATTACATTGAAATGGAGGACCATCTATACTCTTTGCACACCAGACGGAAGAAAAAATAGCCAAAAAAAGAAAAGGAAATAATAACCGGGAGAAAATAAGAATGTATATCGGTGGGGTTTTTACCACATGGAGGCAGCTGGTGAGGAGAGGGACTTCAAAGCTAACGCGGAGGTTGCAGCTTTCTGCTGGATAGGTGAGTTAATGCAATCTAACAGTGAAGTTTATTTTGCCATTATGGGCCGACAGGGCAGGGTGGTCCAGCAACTACTTTTTCCCCCTGTTTAAGTCGGATCATTTACTGTTACTTGCTATATAAAACGGCATAAACGGCTAATTTTTTAGTTAGCCTGCAGTAGAAAAGCTACGTTGCAACAGTTTTAAGTTGTTACTCTTCACAGAAGTCATACCAGCAGGCGACCGTGCGCTTCTTTCAGACGTATTTTCTGAGAGCTTTCCCTCGTGTTTCATGTTTTATTTCAGCTGGTTTGTCAACGGGATGGGGGTAGTTGTCCTCCTTCTAGTCAGACAAAATAGACCAAAGTAAAACCAGTTTCTCTGCGTGATTTAATCACCAGAACCGCAGCATTCTAACGCAGAAATACATGTTTTTAAACACAGAGTAATGTTACAGCAGCGCAGACAGTCCACTGCCCTGCTTTCTCTTCCTCTTCCTCTCCCTTCATCAGATGGTGAGTCTTCCGTAGTCGTAATAATGCTCTTAAACTGTGTGGCTCCAGTAGAGCACGACTCGGTTGCTTGTAATATATTAGTGCACCACTAGATGGAAGTAATTCTTACACACTGCGGCTTTAAGAACGGCTTCTTGACAGCCACAATTCCACAGAGACCATTTCTGATGAGGTGCCATTCAAACATTTTAACTGGGTAAATGGTCATATAATCATTTTTGCTTTTTATCTTTAGCATCTAAATTCCTTCATCATGATTCTGTATTCTTTTAAAAACAAAAGGATGTTTCCACAGAGACACTGAGCAGATGGACTTGCTGAACTGTTATGACCTGAATGTCTCTTCTGTAATGTTTCATCTCATCTCCATGTCTCATCTAATGGTGGTGTCTGGATCACCAGTGAAACCTATTTGACTCAGCTCTCTGTAGAGTCTGCTTACGGGCTCCTGCTGCCCTGAGGCGCCTCGTAAAAAAAATGCTGCTCGGTTCGATTAATGGACAGGACCTTATATTGACATGTGATAGTGAGCACCAGTCAGGATGCTGCAAAGAATTACAGTAATGCAGTCAACTTTAGGGCAGCGTTATTGCTCCTCGGAGACACACAAAAAGACAAAAGCAGGAATAAGAGAACAACCATGAGCAGTTTATGATCTAGCGGTGACTTGGGGCCCTTAGCATTTCCTGTATAAGTCCCCTGGGGGGATATTATTCACTTGCATTGAGAAAGCTGCAGAATTCCAGCTGAACCTTGAAACCTGAAACATCAGCGTCTCACACCTCTCCTGACACCCACACATCACCATTTGTGTATCCTGTAATCCACAGCGGAGACTAACACATGCAGAACCAGGCTGTCTGAGGGGCCATAAATTCTGCCACAGCTTATTGAGCAGAGAGGATCGCGGGGCACGCTGTGAGCAGTCGCCTCCTACTGTGGCAGACTTGCACTGTAATCCATGTTTGCAAGGTCAAGAGATATTTTGATATCGGCTGCTCACAGTCAGAATCAGTGCTCATCTTTATTAAAGCTGTCCACACCTGTTCTAGTGTAAACAATCAGAAGGGAATGTTTCCCAGGGGAAAGGAAGGCATGTGCTGTCAGCAGTGCAGCTGATGTGTGCTGTGCAGGAAAGGAATGATTTAGTATAAAACACAGTGGTTGGGGTCACAAAGAGCCGGAACATTAAGTGTTTTGCAAAGTTACAACATGCACATGTGGATCAATGTTAATATACAGTACAAAAGTTAATCAGGATATGTCAGCTGAATCATGTAGATCTGCATACGTTGTTGAATAATTAAATCAGATCCTCTTCTCAGTTCTGTGGTAGTGTGGTCAGAACTCGGTATGGCCATCATAAACTGTTATGTTGTAACGTGTTGTGCTGCCATTTAGGTGCACAATGTATCTCCAGTCTCCAGCATCAGCTCCAGTAAGTTACAACATCCTGTCAAGTGCTCTATGTATTTTGATCATGCTGGAGAGAAGCCTCTACCTCGTTTAAAGGCCCAGGGAAGGCTTTTCTCAACAGCAAAAGACTGGCAGTTGCTGGTTGACTTAGGAAGACATCTGACATTTCCAAACACAATAACATCTACTGCGCTCAGGCCTGAAATGGTCCTGATATCTGAGGCAACTAAGGAGGTGGTGCTGCTGGAACTAACCGCCCCCTGGGAAGTGAGCGTTGAAGGCAAGATGCCCATTGTGAGCCTGTCGGAGTAAGCTGCAGGGCGATTACACCAGGTTTTGGGACTCTCAGAAATCTGTGGGCTGCAGAGTCAACGAACTACCAAGAACATCTTGGATGCTGCTGAAAAAGCTTCATGATGGCTCTGGATTAAGAAGGGGGAAGATGGTTCACCTAGCTACCTGGAAACAGGCTGTTGACCGATCGCCCCCAGTCGGGTTGCCTGGAAGAGGGTGTCTAAAGATAAAAGCCAAAACACGCGAAGGTGCCAGGTCCTTTACTGCTGATGCATCCAGATTGCACCATGAGGTGTATGACAGGGATCTTTGATGGACACAATCACAAAAAAAAAAAAAACTATCAATATTAAAGTTAACTATATCTTTGAAATATTTCTGAGATGGTAAAAACATGATTTTATGTTATGATGTTCAAACCTTCACTTGCCATCGAGGTTACTTGCAGCGGGATTTATTCTGCTGTCTGGGATCCAAATAAACTTCAGTTTTGTGAAGTTTAACTGAAGGATGTTTTCTGACATCCAGTGTTAAACATTGTTCGAGTCAGCGGCTTTAACAAGCAAGTTTAACTGTGTTATCAGCATAAAAATTAATTATATCATCATGTCTTTGAATTATGGTCCCAGGGGAAGCATGTGTAGAGAAAATAAAAAAGAACTGGATCAAAGAAAAGAAAATTGGTTCCAAAACTTATTTCTGAGGCAGTTTCAGGGCCAATACTTACTTAACTGGAGATAATAGGAGCATGAAGTTGTTTCCTGCAGCACAAAATCTTCTATTTGTAATACAGGATTAAAACCATCATACAAAATTTATTTGGTGATTGTTAAATTTCATGACATTAGGTGTCCTGTGGCTCATCAGTTTACCTGCCCTGGTTTGCTCTGCTCTCATCGGACGTTTACCAGTTTTACCTGAGTTTCAACAGCTTGTATGTTAAAACAAAAGAAAAAAAAATCTTATTAGTGGAAGCTGTTAGCATTATTTACACAGTTTCTTTAAAGATTACAGCATCATGTGAGATAATGTTGCACATATAGCATGCAGCTAACGTGGCGAGCCCAGCCTCCCAATGGGCCCCGGTGCAAAGTAGCGAATGATTAAATAATGAGAAGACCTTAATGCTGCCTCTGGAAGGCGTGCTGCTGTTAATATACGACCACTTACAGCAGACAGTAAGTGTCTGCCTAAAGACTGCAGACATTAAGAACAGGCAAACACCTGTGGACATAAATATTCACACTTTTTAAGTCAACTGGACTGAGAATATTGCCACATCCATCAGCGGAGCTGAAATACACCCGCTGCTCTCTTCAGACACTCTTTAATGGGCTTTTCTTCCCAGTGGCTTGTTGTGCTGACAAAAAGGAAAACACATCTTCTTAATTGAAACACTTTCAGTGGCTATTGTCCCATCCGGTTGTGTTATTGTGACACATTCACTGACCATTTTTTACAGCCATGCTAACTGGACATAGATGATTATTTTATAAATTATAAAACAATAAATACTTTTCAATTGAATTTTAATACAAATTCAGCTGGCAGTTTCAACCTTTTGATTTATTTTATGGTGTTTGCAGGAAAGTCTGAAGAAAATGGATAAACAGCAAACTCTTTTCCAGGTTTTGGCTCAGCTGTGATGAATGGTGTGAGATAAAAGAGGCTAGAAATTGTCTGAGCCATGAGGGAATTTGTAAATGCAGAGGTTGCATCTCGTTTAAAAGATTGAATTTATTGCAAAGTCAAACCACTACTTCAGAAAATTAGCAACACTATGCCAGCTTCTGTTAATTATCCTGAAATGTGCTCTGATGTTCACAAATCAGGTCAACTCAGCATAAAGGAGACGTCTATCACTTAAACATAACAATGATGCAACTGAAAATATCACCTTTTTTGTTCATTGACAAAAAGTTTCCTGATGTCCATTTGTAGACATTGTGTGCAATGTCAATCAGCTCTTATGTCATTTTGTTTCAAAGCAGCCAGACCTCCTGTAATCTTTTAAAATGACCTTCTGCAGCTTTTCTTCGGGCATTTATCTACTTTTTAACTCATTTTCAGCTCCAGACTTAGTTTCTGATTCTGAATGAACTATTCCTATTAAACACTTTGTTCTTTACATAGTTGAATGTGCTGACAACAAAACCACACAAAAATGATCAATGGAAATAAAATGTATTAACCCATGGAGGTCTGGATTTGGAGTCACACTCAAAGTTAAAGTGAAAAAACACACTACAGGCTGATCCAACTTTGATGTCATGTCCTTAAAACATGTCAAAATGAGGCTCAGTGGTGTGTGTGGCCTCCACGTGCCTGTATGACCTCCCTACAACGCCTGGGCATGCTCCTG
>JBAMHW010000012.1:29534350-29551753 GCA_037177495.1 Rhadinocentrus ornatus | reverse complement strand
TTCTTTCTTTCTTTCTTTCTTTCTTTCTTTCTTTCTTTCTTTCTTTCTTTCTTTCTTTCTTTCTTTCTTTCTTTTTGGGTCTGTGAATTTAAATATTATCCTTTTTCTCACACAATGATTCATTTTTGTATCAGAACATAAATGTAAAATTTTTGTCACTAAGGGAAAACCACTGTTCTCTTAAAGCTGCAGACAAGATGGTACAAAAATGTCTCATTTTAGGACACAACTAGAGGCACCCTAGATGTCCAGATCTGGGACATGAACTGTATTTTGATTTCTTATTGTGTGCAGAAAGATTCTTTGGTTCAGTTATGAAGCAGCAGCTTGATGCTCCATCATCATCAAAACACCTGAACCGCCTCTGGCTCACTTTGTGAAACAACAGCGTTCAGTTTCTTTGCTCTGCTGTCTATCTTATGAAAACAATTGAGAAGATTTCTTGTGTTACAGACCTGTGATGCAAGTTTTCATCATGTTTGGTTTCTTTCTTTTTAGAATTTTGACACGTTAGGTAGCTAATATGATGGACTTCTACCTTACAGAACAACTACGACGGGATTTTAACCTTTTCATGCACCATCCAATGCACTGGATGCCTGTTTAAAGTCTGTTTACTTGTCAATGGTTGGATGAGGATGGTATATTTGCACATTATCAACTTCAGCTAATATTAGAGTCATCCAATATGCTGCCACTCACCACAGAATCAATAAATAACACATATACATGTATTGCAATTTCCCTATTTGTCTCAGTGATAAACAGGAAAAACAATTATTCAGCTTTGTGTTTTATAAAATGAACACATTAAATAAATATGATAGATTATTATTAAATGGACATTTTTTATAGAATAGGAGAAAAAAATAAATAAATCCCCAAAAATTGAAAATAAAGAAAAGCACATATATTTACAACAAATTAAAAGTTCAGTCAATTATTTTCTATTTTCATTTTTATCAGGAAACTTCAGCCGTCGGTGCAGAGGTCGAAAGAGATGCGGGTAACTGATGGGAAGAGTGATCCCATTAAAGATTCTCCACCAAATTCAGACGTCACCAAGTCTTCAGGTGATGACCCCCCCTTGTTTTCTTTAACATTTTGTTTGAAGATGAAAACAGAAAACTCACTTTTTATGCACTTTTTTTCTTTATTCTGTAAGATGCTTATGGAAGTGATAGTGACAAAGACAACAATGCTGAGGAGCATCCTGAACCCACCGTGTATGAAACCAACCAGAACGCAGAAACTCGGCCAGCCGGGACCGGACAGGGTCCAGCTGAGACCACGGTTCCTGGACAAAATGGTGCAGTCAGCGCAGGCTGCTGTCGGTCACCAGACTCAGATCAGGAACCAGCTAGCACGTTACGCAGCAGTTTGCTGCACAACTGTGTTTATTCCCCGGAATTAAATAAACATCTGTGGGATCTGAGTATCTCTGGCAATCTGTTCCGTTCGGCTCAGATGAACACCTGGTTCAGCCGCATGACCATGGACGGATCTGTGCCTTGTGGCCTGAGGCTGGCAGCGCCTGCGAGGACTCCGCTTCCCAACAGACTCCCACAGCACACACTGGTACGGGTACAATATACTGTGAAAAGGCAATAGTTGGACTAACTTAAATGAATTGTTTCAATCGGTAACAAGTGATTGACTTAAGTTGATCCAAGATCAGCTATAAAGTTCATTTAACTTGATAATTTAAGTCAGACTTACTCCAATCATTTAGTTTCTTTCTAATATAGAAAGAAATCACTGACTCATTGTCACAAAAACCTAAATGATCAAATATTTGATTTATCCAAAAGCATTATTCTTGATAATGTAACACGTAAAAAGTATTTTAATTGTGTACTTTAACATTTACTTTGCCAACATTCCCTGTAATGTCCTCCACACGATGCTAAACATCCCAACAACGCACAGTAGTCTAAATATAAACATAACACAGGAAGTAAAGCACATGACTAATATACAGAGTAACAACCATAAAAGGTTAAATTCCTACTGAATATGAATTTCTCTTGACTCTTTTTAGTCATTGCACAATTATTACTAAATGATTTGAGTAGGTCTGACTGTCAGGTTGAACTTATTTAATGAATGATCTTGGATGAACTTAATTCAATGAGTTGTTACAAAAGGAAGCAGCTTATTCAAGTTAGTTAAGTTTAACTTTCTTAATTTTAACTTAATTGAATTAACAAAAATAAGTTTTTATTACAAATGTTACGTCAAATCCTGTCATTGACAAAGCGATCTGTGGTGGTAAAGGTCTGTGATAATAGTGCAGAAAAATCTTCCTCTACAGCAAAAGAAAGTGTATTCATACTTAATATAATTTTCTGTTGTAGTTTCTTCTTTATAAATCAGAATACCTCCAAAGGGTTTTACTATATTACGGTACTCAAATAAAGCACATTTTTAAACTCAACTGATTTCATTTAGATCAAAATCTTTAGATGCAGCTCTTCTTTTTCTGGTCTAATAAAATAATTATTGTGCAAGAAAGGTATTGTGCAAAATGTTGCTTTCAAACAGCAAGACCAGAAGAAAAGTAGCCAGTTTCCAAAAAAACAAGAAAACTTTGATGCAAGTCTAGAGGACTGTTACTTAAGATCATTTTAAATGATTACAACAAAGTCTGCCTCCTCAGAAAAACAGAGGACTGGCTCAAGACTTTTGCATATTACTGTTGCTTTGAACAAATTGCTCAGAGGGGGCATGGACTTTTTTCTGGTGGGCTCCTGGGAAACAGGGCCAAATACCCATGTAGTATTAAAATTGTGAAAATAAAAGTGGCCTCACAGCAAGAAGATCGCTGGTTTGAGCCCCGGCTGGGGGAAGGTTTGAACAGTGGCCTTTCTGTGTGGAGTTTGCATGTTCTCTTCGTATATGCGTGGGTTCTCTCCGGGTCCTCTGGCTTCCTCCCACCGTCCAAAGACATGCATGTTAGGTTAATTAGTCGCTGAATTCTCCAGAGGAGTGAGTTGTCGTTTGTCTCTCTGTGTTGGCCTGCGATGGACTGGCGACCTGTGTACTCTGCCTCTCGCCTGTTAATTGCTGGGATAGGCTCTTGCTTCCGCGCGATCCTGAATTGGAATAAGCGGTATAGAAAATTAATGAAAGATAAAAATCTAGATTAAAATCCTAGAAAGGACGTGGACCTACGATGACATGGAGACAGACAGCAGAGATAATAGTTTATTTTTATGCTGTTTGCTTTTGCAGAAAAATCTTAACTTTGTTAGAGCATGCTGTATAATGATTTGCACATTTTTCTTACCTTTATTTTTATTTTATTATTGCCCTCGCTTGTATTTATAGTATCATTTTATTCCATGTGCTACAGCTTTCTCTAAATTAATGTTCAAATTTCATTGGATGCCTGATCTCTTAAAATCTACATCATGTGCACATAGTGCAGCAGAGATAGACGTCTATGTGCTCTTTATCTTATTTATTCTACTCAAAGGTTCAGATGTGATTATTTTACTTGGGAAATTTTAGACATGTGCTTCTAATTTGAAAGATGGTTCATTCTGTAATGTTCTGTATTATCACAAAGACCCCCTGAGCAATGTACCGTCTGGAGTGTGGGCTGACCACAAACAAATTTTTTTTGTCCCTGTCTGCCCCTGACTCACTCTGGGCTGGAAAAACCGGTGAATTCAGCCAAAATGAGGCTCTCAGGCTCTTTTTATAAGAAACACTTTAGAGAATTTCTGTTGAAAATGTCTGAAAAAACTGATGGTAAAATTATAATAATAAAAACATTCTATGCCTGTTATATACAGCTATTTTAGTTGTAGATAATTTATTGATATTTTAAAGAGAATTTAACAATAATCATAAGGTAAAGTGGCTGTAAGGGAAAAAAAGAAAGAAACAACCAGATATAACAGATTTGTTTGATACTTGGTTCAGATTGATTTCACTGTTGAAGTGGATTTACTTTTTTTTTTTTTTTGGAAGGGCCCCCCTTTCATTGACAACAATGATGTCAGTTAAATGTTGCAATGTTTGAAATTAGACTATAACCAATTAAAATAATAGACAAAATAAATAATAATAATAAATAAAATATTTGACATCACATTAACGACACAATATTAATTATATAAGCAACTTTCACATCCTTTGGACGACAGTTTCCAGCAGTTTGGAGCAAAATGAGCACGTTTTTGTCTCCCTAATGGAACAGCTAAAAGAGAAGAAGTGAAGGATCTGAACAGACAAGTTACCGTTTCAGGGAGGTACTCCACTCCAGCGTGGTGACACGTAAATTAACACAAGTTTTAGAAATCAGTTTGAAAATGCAGCCAGCACACACAGCAGCAGGATTTTGAATTTATTTTGATATGATTAGTTTATTGTTAGATGAGCACTCACCTGCTGGTTAAAAAAAAGTGTGGATTATTCTGACTGTGGTGCTCAGACGAGAAATTACTGCAAAAAGACACTTTTTTATCGCTCCACACATGAGCCTTGAAATTGAAACTAGAGTCAAACATTAATCTGAGTTTCTTTGCCTCTGGTCTTAGTTGAGTCATAGTATCTTCACTATTGGAGTCTGTTTCACTTTGAGCTATAGTCAGCACTTCACCTTTTTACTTATTAAACTGGAAGAGGATCTGCAAAATACAGGTTTTATTACACAGCAGTCCTTTGACTTGCTGTCATCTGGAAAAAGTCACATAGAGCATCATCAGTCTCGCTCTGGAAGGAGAAGCCATCTCTCTAGATGACAGCAAGCTAAACAGTTTTACCCCGTAAATTTCCACTTGTAGAATCCCAGAGCTCATTATGTCTAGAAAAGGAGTCAGATATGGATAAAAGAAGTTTTAATTCCACACAGGCCAAGATCTTCACATAATCCATGTAAAATAATCTGGAACGCAGCAGTTTTTAATCCATCAAACAGCCTCAGAACTGAAGCCTTGTTTCTGTCAAGACTGATTTTGATACTGATTCTGGTCTCTGTGATGTGTTATGAAACCTAACTGAGAGCTTTCAAACAAATACAATGCAAATCTGTGTCCTTATCTGCCCAAAATGAAGCTTTTAAACATGATAACATGTCTACAGGATGTTATTTATGTGTTACAGGACATATTATGAGTTACATCAGCCATCAGTGTTGCTGATGTTTTTGTTTTTACTCTGCAAAATAGCGTGTACAGTCTCAGGAAGGTGAGATAACATTTAAAACCTGCTGGGTCGGGTTTTGTGCATGTGCCATGTAAAACTGATGAAGTTAGCCTAAACTAGGCAGAGAAAATGGTAAAAGCAAAGTAGAGCGAGGAGTGTCTCAGTCCCACATGAGCTGGGAGGTCTCTGTGCCAGGCCGAGACAGCCAGTAACCAGCTGACCAGTTACTGGAAAGGAAAGGCAGTAAGAGAGGCAGGGGGAGACATGCAGCAAAGGGCCCCAGGCCGGGATTCAAATCAGGGCCGGGTGCACTAAGGAGCTGTAACCTATGAGGGGAGTGAACTAAACACTGCCCACCACATGTTATTTTACGGTCAGACGGTTTTTTTGTGTTTTTTTTCAGGCCCAAAACCCTCACATTTACTGTTCAGAAAAACACAGATGAGTTTTTAGCAGATTAATGCTTGTGGAGAGGGAATTTTAAAGGGACATTTAACAAAATGTAAACAATAAAATGTAAATTTAGAGAATGTGCACACAGAAAAAGGTTTAATTAAAGATTATTAATAAGACTAAGCTACATTATGGCTGGTTAAGAAAACAAAATATTAAACACATTTTTAAAAAAAGGCAATTAAAGACAATTGTCCAAGTATGAACTAATATAAAGAATATATCATTTAGCAGTACAGTAATAATGATTAAAAATAAGAAATTTGCAACTAATATAATACTACTACGCATAGTAAATAAAATTGTATCAAACAAATTTTATGTCTAAAAATTGTAATAAAATAAAAAAAAACTAATTAAAAAAATATAAGACGCTATATGTATTGAAGTGTCAGGAAAATAGCTTCTTCATTTTTAAGGAGTTTTTTTTATCTTCAGCTCCTCTCCCAGACTTTAGTTGGTTTGGAGGATAATAAGGGTGCAGCATCACCAAATATTTTGGATTCTTATGTATGTTTTGTGGAGCAGCAAAAAGAGAAAAAGTGGGGGAGCTGGGAGGGTTTTTTTTTTTTTTTTTAAATGGTTTGATGTTATCTGGATCACAGCAGTCAACTGGTTTATTATCATTAGGTAATAATTAAAGGTTTTTAATAAGGATTCAGAATAACATTATGTGTTTATTATTTATATTTATAATTAAACAGTATTACTGACACATCAGAGCTGAAAACCAGACTGAGTCATCATGTGAATGAAATAATTTTTCCCTGTTTTAACAGGACCTGATGAGCCTTTCACCCTACGGAGGGTTTTTCTTTTATCCTTGCTCGAATGTCTCTGCAACTTCGGCCCAATACCTCATCCCACCGATTCAGCCCAGAGTGGATTTCAAAGCTTGTTCGAGCGGCCACAGCTGTGACTTCCTCTTCTCTCCGGTGTTATCGGCATCTCTTCCTCCAGCCGGAGAAAGCGGCTTCAAATGTCTTAACTCTGAATTGGTTACACCATCAAGGTCCAAGTAGAAGATGATGGCAGATGAGGCGAGAATGGACTGCACCCTGAACGTCACCAGTGGGACAAAATTACTGACTTCTGCTTTACTGTGTCTGTTGATACAATTTCAATATTAGACTTTAAAGCCATCTTGGAGTAGTCTCATTCATACATGTGCCGCAAAAGAGCCTTTTATTTCAACTAAATTTTCTTAAAAGCTGCCTGGTGCATAATGTGGATGATGAAGTAACGTCTATTTAGACTGATCATTCATGACTTCCATCATTAAACTGACTGTTTAGGACTGTTGTATCTTTAGCGCAATAAAGGTTAAAAAGTTAAAAAATGTAATTACCTTAAGATATGTGGACATTTTTTATCTCTGAAAATTATTTCAAACTTATGTCCACACTCACAAACACACATTTGCATTGCAGATTTTATTTAAGGCTCCTAAATCAATAATGTTGGACATTTGTTTACATTTGCCACTACTCTGCCTCGATCCTGTCCACATTGCAATATCTTTAGAATTATGTTGCCATTATTGGTATCATAAAGGAAATCCTAGTCCAATAATTTGTTTTCTTTATTTGCTTCATTATGTTCAGGGTCATTGAGGAGGGGGCTGAAGCTGAACCCAGCTGCCAACAAATAGGAGCCGGGGTCGTTCCAACACAGAGACTAAGACAGACATGTCATAAAATAAATAAATGATAATGATAATAATAATGTTTAATTTTAGATTTTCTGAGTCAAGGCCTCACAAGCACACATATATTAATCAAATTAATTTTGCAACATGCAATTTTCTTTTTATTAACATACACTAATTAAAAATAATGTATTTTATCTGTCCATTGTCCATTAATTATACGCCACTGAGTAACTCAGCTTATTGTTGTCCTTCAGGACAACAATCACATTTTTTAAATAAATTTCTGTGCACCTGAGGATGAAAAGACAAAGAAAACAAAAAGAAAGGAAAAGTAAATAAAAATACTTCTTTGTTTAATGGTTTTATTTATTTATTTAAATAAATAAAGTAATGTTTTTAATTAATAATTATTCATTTTCCCAAATCTAAGTCTGAGATTACATTTTTTCCCTGTCTGGTCTTTCTGGGTCTCTGTAATGCTGATGCTACATTCAGTGTACCTAAAACAGTGTAGAGGGGAAACTCGAAACCAAAGTGGTTTTCCACCCAGAACCACACGGGGGACCTCCAGGTTTACTTTGTTACACATTTTGTATTAGTGAATTTTTGTTATCAGTTCTATAATTGTTTTTACTGAAAGAAGTACTTGAAAATAAAAAATGCAAAATACATGAAAATAATGCAATGTTTATTATCATAAGAATAATAAAAGGGGCAAGGGTAACGTTTACTTTACAAGATGGTTTTATTTTAGTTACCTGTTAAATACGAAAATTAGAGTTAGCAACTACTCTACACTTCGTAATCCGACATTTTGTGGCGATATTTCTGAGTTTTTGTAGTTGGAGATTAAAAATCCCGGAGTTTTTGGTTGTTATGGAACGCATCATTGACATTGTCGCGACGCGTTTTGCAAACGTCATTCTCACGAGACAGGAAAAATTATCCAAACAAACCTTCGAACACAGCTAGCTTAATAACACTGTTCAACATGCACAGCTAATTTATCTGGGTTCTTGTCGTATTATGAGGGTGAAAATGATTTCAGTCAGTTATATTCTACTGTGCGGACAGTTTCTGCTGCTTCTCACGGTGACACTGTTACAATGTTTGGAAGGAATACACTCCCAAAATTCGTCGACAGCAGATCCTACAGCAGCTACGGCTTCTCCTGCCCAGGAAGCAACCATCTCCCCTTTCAGCGAGCAACCCCAGACCGGGAGAGATTACATACTATCGGAACGTGAGAATAACACAGATGTCTATGAGTATAGACCTCCGTCACCAGTTGTCCTTTGCAAATTTCTGTAAGTAATCTTAAACGCAACGGTAGTTTTGCCGTACATTTTGCCTAACATTACGTCAGTGTTATGCTAACTAGAGTTGCTGCTGTCAGATAACAGCCAAACACTTGCCACACAAACCAGTGAGCGACAACACAAATTAGCAATGGTCTCTAAAGATCAAATTAACCCTATTTTTGTATTTATTTATTTTTTACCGATAAAATATAAGGTAAATGTTAAATCTTGCTTTGAACAGCTGGGTGCTGTTGGGGAATCTTTGTAATTAAACCAGTATTGAACAAAAATTACATGTCGCGGTTCTGATGTTTTAGGTATCAGGACAAAATAAAAAACTTGACCAATCGGGTATTCGTATTGTTATTATAAAATGCTGAAAAATGTAGTACAAGTAATATTTGACATTATTAGCTTATATAACTACATTCAGTCTGCTTTATAGCTTGGAATAGGTTTTATTTATCATAAACTAGAACAAAATAACATCTGCTTTTAACCATTGTAGGTTTCAATCATTATTGCATCAGTAGCTAATATATAACCCTCTGGACTTCCTCTATTTTTGCTTTATTTTTATTCAATGAATAATGAAGTCCGGAGGAGTTCATTTACTGTCAAGACCCCGTGGATCATGCCGGCAACCACAGTGCCTTTCAGGAGATGGGACACGGCTGTGTTGGAGTAAGTGCTGCTTTCCAGACCATATCAAGTGCTGAATGATTCAAAATATGACTCATTGACTGTTTTTCTTGTCATTTAGTGGGGCGGTCAGACTCATAAAGAGGTGAATCACACTGAGGTTATGTGCTTTGCGCTCGATGACATAGAATGTGCTGGATCCAGAGACTTCCTCAGGGGAAATGTACCCTGCATCAAGTAAGAAATTTAATGCCGTTGAGGCATACACAACTACTATCTGTGGAGGTTTGTCACATTAACTAAAAGCATTTACCTGTAGATGCAAACAAAAAAAAAGTGGTGTAAATATGTTATATGGAGGGCTGAGGTAAATATTTTACTTGTAGAGGATATATTGACTCAGTGACATAATGCAAAACATGCATGTAAGCTGGTTGTCTGTGTGGAGTCGGCTTAATTCTATAGTTTATTGATGACATGTCCATTTGACAGTGACCAATGGTGGATGTAGGGCTGTGGAGAAAAATTGCTCCTGCGTCTGTTGTTTACAAACACACTACAGGTTTGTCATTTTCCTGTGTCCGTTCATTAAGTGAAGTAAAATAAAAAGAAAAAAAGTAGCACATGCATATGCACTTTTCCTCCCAAATTAAGTATGTTGTATTTCCACCTTTTGCAGAAGGTACAGGTGATAGTCCCTTTGGTTATGTCTCTATGAGCTTGATACATGATGTACAATTTGGTACAAATCTTTGGAGGACTGAAACAGGATTTCATCAAAAACTTCCTTGTACTTCACACAATCTGCCATTCCCCCAGTTTTCAACAGTTTCCCAGTCCCTTTCATCCTTAGAATGATGAGATGTGTTGGGTTTGGACCACACAGTTTTTTTTGATAGACAAATCTGACCAGAGGACTTTCTTCAAGATGTTTGAGGAGTCTCCTGCTGACCCACTCTCCCATAAATCCCAGCTCTATGGTTGTGTACAGTTGATAGTGGTCCTGCGGACAGATCCAGCAGTCTCTGCTGCGTCGGAGTTACCTTTGGTCTCTTTGTTGCATCTCTGAGTAATATGAGTTTTGGTGGACAGTCCCCTCTTGGCAGGTTTGTTTTGGTTCCATAATCTTTTTATTTTGAGGTGATGGACTTAATAATACATAGTTACTAATATAATAATATTAATATAATAAGACATAATTAATATGGACTCTGTGGGATTTTCAATTATTTTATTATTATATTTTTATATAAAGCAGCCCTGATTTTTAATTCTCCACATTTTTATCTCTGACCTGTACGGAGAGTTCTTTGGTCTTCATGGTTTACTTTTCTTAATGAGACTGCAGACTCGGGCCTTTCTAAACAGGTGTGCATGTCATTTGACAATGTTTACACACGTGAGCTTAATACACTAGAGCTCATTTAGGGGCTTCATGGAAAAGGGGATAAATATATACTTAATTAATTTTTTTCTTTTTACTTTGTAAAAAAAAAAAAATATATATAAATTGCTGGTTGCAAAGCAAAAAAAAGGAAAAAATGCCAAGGTGGGGGGATATATTTTTTACTTTTATTTTTGCAAGCAGCTTTACACTGATGAACTGTAACAGGTGTGGTCTGCAGAAGAGAAATGGCTGTAACATTCAGGCATCAAAGCAGGTTGGAAGGAAAGTTCGGGCATTCACTATATTCATGGATTATATTAAGTTGTTTGAAATACAGAACAACAAAATGTTTAAATATTGTTCAAGTTAGCCTAACTATTAAAATCAAAAGAGCCTGTGTTCTCTTTAATGGAAATTATGCCAATTTGTCAACCAGATAACTTAGGTCAACACATCAGTACTTAGTTCATCTCAACTAGGGTTGCAAAGGGGAGGAACATTTCTGGTAATTTTCTGATACATTTCCAGAAACATTCCATAGGAAGTTAAGTTGGGGAATTTTGGTAATGTATTTTTTGATCCTTCAGGAAATTTTTGGCACTGAACAATATGCTGCCGCATTTTTGTAGCATACTTTACGAATGTCTTTGCACAATATTTACACACATGCAAAGACTTTTCTTTAACATCAGTTTGTGTGAAATGCCTCCACACATCGGGTGGCAAACGTGGCATTTTCTGTAAAATAAGATATCAAAACAGTTTTAATAAACACTAATGCAATGGCTTGAACAGATATATAGTTAACAACTGTGGTTTTCTTCAAAATATTTTACAATTGATGTGTAAAATACCCCATAAAATATAAAGAATCCCATAATATTATGAAAATTTACTTGAATTTATGTAAGTGCAAGCTCAAGTGTGGCCTCGGTAGTCCAGGGTTGAAGAAATGACAAGTGTTGTGATGGAGGAATACACAGTGCATGTAGGGGGTGTGGCCTCAAAAACCCTGCACTAAGCAGTGTGCTTTGTGCATGTGATTGAATGGCTTAGATATTCTTTGATATACTGTGCTTGCATTAAATCTGGTTGTTTTAGCCAAGATTATGCTACAATATATTTTCCTCAACTATATTTAAGTTCCATGTTAAGTGAATTTTGTAAATTTACCGTTAATTCCCATGAAAAGTTTCCCAACTTAGAAAATTCACCGAATTTTGCAACCCTAATCTCAACATCATTACTGATAAAAGTTTTAGTAAAGAACACGGTTTAATCCACAGAAATACCAAATAATGTTTAAATTTAAAGTAATGAGCTAATATTAGGGAATCAATATTTTTTTATTTTTTTACAGTTTTAAGAAAATATATTTTAAATTAAAATAAGAAAAATAAATTAAAATTGAATTAAGTCAGAAATAGAATAAAATAAAATATCATAACTTGACCTTGAGCTGCATGAATTTGGTTAAAAAATAAATAATAAGATAACCCTTTATTCATCCTGTACACAGAGAAATTGCTACATCAGTGAAAAGCAAGTAGACAATAAAAATAGAAGGAAATTTTAAAATATAACATAAAAAAACTACACTAAACAATTGCAATTAAAAAATGACTATAATAAAAGAACAATAACAGAAACGGTGTGTTTCGCAGACCATTTAAATAAAAAGCTAAACATTCTAGATGGCAGGGATTTGGAAAACACTGCAGATGTAGATAGGACTAAGTTACTCATATGAAAAAGTGTAAATTATGCACTAACTAACATAGTCAAAGAACAATTAGTTCAATGTTTCTGTGTGTGTGTGTGGGTGGAAGCAAGTGTGTCCATTATGACAGACTCCTGTTGAACAGTCTGATGGCTGATGAGATGGAAGACTTTTTGAAGCACTCCTAGCACTGAGGGTGCAGCAGCCTGTGGCTGAAGGAGCTACTGAGTGCTCCCATGGTCTCATGTAGAGGCTGGAGGATGTTTTCTAGGATTGATATCAGCTTGATCAAAATCTTTCTATAATTACTACAGGTAGCATTGATATCAAAATATTAGAATTATAACTTTTTTGATTTTGAAAACCAAAATCCTTCTTCCAAGTTGGTTTGGGCGGAATAAAACAGCCTGACAGGAAGCCTGTTTTACACAAAGACACGGAAGGCATAGTTTCATCTGGTTCTATAAGACAAGACACAAAGAGGACAGCTCTGTAAATGGTTTGATTTTTATTTGGTGCTGATCCAACTGTGACATTTGTACATAGCCCCCCAGCTTTCATCTTAATCTGAATGTGTCTGTGCTGATCTGAGACATATGAGCTATTCCACCAGTTTAGTCCGTTTAGGCGAGCTGTGCTATGGAGCTCCTCTTGTGATTTGAGCTTTTTCGTTCCCATACCGCGTTGCCAGCTGTTCGGCCTCCCATCTGAATGCAGACCCCTCACCATCTCTGATGAGACCAATGACTGTGGTGTCTTCTGCAATTTTCAGGGTTTTGACAGATGGCTCTCCTGAGGTGCAGTTGTTATTGTTGTGGAGGAAGAAAAGTACACATCTCTTCACCCTCTACAGCAATAACTGAGTCTCAGAAGGTGGTTGTGTGTCATTCAGGTTTAAAACAAAAAAGAAAACAAACACTTGCTATGAATTTGGTAATGATGTTATCTTTCATGTCAGAGCTCTTTTTCCTCCAGTCAGGAAGAAAATTTTAAATTCTGCTGAAGATGCTACTGTCTCCAAAAAACAGAGTCACCACCACAGGCTCGAGAAAATAGATTTCTTGTCATATTAGTGCACACTTAATAACCTAGGTTAATTAAATTAATACTAAAGTTTTAATTACCAGTAGTATTGGTAGTAACTTAAGAGTTAAATCTTGCCTGTAGGACTGCAAGAAGAAAGAAAGCAGTTGGCGTGCCGGCCCCTGGTCCGCCCCCTTAAAATGTCCAGGCTGCAAACAACAAAGGTACCATGAAGGCAGCAGCTAGCCTTTCAGCCACTTTTTTTGAGTGTGCAATTTACTCATCAGGTTTGAAGGCTAGCGTTTGAAAACATGAAAACATACAAGGCCTGGACAAGACTTACTACATATGTAAGTTGTTTAAAGCCAAAATAAAATATAATAGGAACAGGGCCTGATATTCACTGCAGGATTGTGGGAATCGTGCAAATATAATCAATTCCCACAAACGTAGCTCTTAATATACGAGAAATTAACGCGTACAGTTACAGCAGTGTGATAATAATCTGCAGTGAATAGGGTTTGGTATAAAAAATCGGAATTGGAATCGATTCAAATTACAATTAAATATCGATTCATAACTTGGAGATCAAGATTTGTTTTTTAGTGTTTTTTTTAATACATCCTCTTTTTTTTATATGTGACCCTACTCATGCGTGACATATTGAGACTCGGCGAGATCTTAGCATACACACATATCTTGTGTTGCCTTGTTCCAAAATCAGCTTCTCTTGCTGAGATGATGTCGTTCAGATTTTTTCATTCACCAGTGTGGATTACTTTCACCTGTAAAGTCTTTTACAGTCATTAGTGCTCGCATTAACAGCTAACGCTAAGACCACGGGCACCGCCATAGACAATAACAGGAAGTGATGTCACCACGCATGTCATAGCTGCTCTCTGTGTCCACAGCAAAGAGCACACACACAAAGACAGGTGCGCGCACACACAGGTGAATTCCACAAGAGAACAGAGTGCATGCGTGAAAAAACATGTCAACCAGCTGGAAATCAGACAAAAATGAGAGTAGGTGAAGCTGGAAGCGATAACGCCGTGGTCGTCATGGGAACAAGCTGAATCTACGCCATTGTAGGAATTTCTGAGTTGTATTACGGCTTTAAATTGATCAAATATTCTTTGAAGATTTTATTAACATCAACACGTTATCTGAAATCTGAACTTTAAGAATATTTAGAGCGACTCCACAGAATAAAACACTTTCATTTAAAAAGTTTCACTTTTTATGTCAGGTGTTTTTTTCCATCACAGCATTTCTGGCTGTAAATGTGGGCAAACACTGTGTTGTTGTGGTATTTAAGAAATGCATGTAGATGTATCAGATCAGATTATTACAGTAATCTGATTACTCCCAGAAAACTGATTGTAATTGTCAAGTAAATACACTCAGTGTTTTATATAAAAATAGTTTTCTGAGAATGTCTTTAGTACTGAAGAAAATTAAAATAAAATAAATGAATTAATATCAAATCTGATTTAATCGAAATCTAATTGAAACAGGCTGCTGTGAATCTAATCGATTCAGGAAATTAGTGACGATACCCAGCCATAGTAGTGAGGGTTTGCACCAGAGCCATAAACTAAAAGGAAGAAGAGGACGCTGCTACACACCTCCTTCTCTTCAAGCTCTGAGTTCCCTCTGCCGTCGCATGGTTGTTCCCGCTGGTAAACCAAACGTCAGTCGGTTTCCCTCTGGTAAGACGGTCTATTCTTGAGCCCCTTTTCCTACTGTAAGGACCTTTTGCAGTTCCTATAACCTTCTCAGGAACCAGGCTGTTTTTTAGCGCATTCCGACATATAGGAACTAGGGCTAAAGACCCTCCGTTCCTATAACCTTATTAGCTCCTGCTCCGAGGCAGGGTCTTTTCGTGGTTCCATCGGAACCCTCATGACGTAGGTGTTTGGTCATCCGTTGCTACGCCCCTTACCGGTTCAGCCCCTTACCGGTTCTGCTTATTTACTTCCGTTTCTGTGCATTCCCAGCCTCGACTTTAGACGCCTGAGTTCATCCTCCATCAGTAACATCCCAGTCAGGCAGAGCATGAACACGGCGATCTCTTCCTAATCCATATTAGCTTGATGGTGTGCTCTTGTTATTTTTCACGGGTTTTGTTTTTGTGTGGCGCAAAAGTCACACGTCACTTTCGCGGACGGTTGCGTCACATCAGTCCCGCTACCGCCCCCAACTCGGGTGCGAATGCAACATGAAACAGTTCCCCTGGGGAAGGGCCGTTAATAGAACTGGGGAATGACCCTATGGACGGCTGGTTTAAATGCAAATCTAATCTCACATTGTCTGAAAGGACTAAAACATCTTAAGAAAAGATCGGAGTTAGTAGCGGTGCTGGTGTCAGTGATGTGACTTGAACAAAACAGTGGTGACATAAACTCCACAATTTAACGTACTGTGTTTTGCCGTTTCGCTGTCGTTTCCAACACAGCAGCTGTAAAGAACAGGTTCCTTTAAACTTTATACCTTTATAACACAAAACTACCGAGCCCATCCGACATTGACAGGAAAACAAAGTTTCCGTTGTCATACATATTAAGTCGTGGAACGAGATCATTAACTTGTGCCCACGTGTTAGTTAAGCACACCTTTAGCTACATTGATGAAAAAGTTGTCAGAAGTGCACTAAGAATTTACAGGTACGCTTGTGAAAGATATTGACAAAGCTGTGCTAAAAGTCATGTTTTCTGTAGTATTGGATGAATCCACCATAAGTAGTAATTATATGATATAGTATTATACATATGGATTCTATTATATATTATAATCAGTTTTAAAGAAATCTGTTAAGGAACCCTGTGACCATGGATTCAGCACAAAGGAGGATTATTTTAATATGTGAGTCCACAAGGGCAGGAATGAATCCAGAATTTTTCACGTACCCCTTTATTTATTTTATATTGATCCTCTTCGTAGGCCCTTAGATCCGCCTCTGCCAGAAACAAGCAGAATGGGACTCTTCAGCCCTGAGCCCCACCTCCCCCTGAAGGCTGCCTCTGATTGGTCAACTGCTAGGATATTTGGTTGTTCGTCATAGAAACACAGGCACAACTCTTAAACAACCCAAAGTAATATAAATACTCAGTAAACAATGTCAACAGAAAACATACAGCTGTACATGTTGCCATCCTTCGCTCGCCTTATATATTTGTACTCGGCCCTGTTAATAGGTGTACATGTGGCAAATGTACCACACTTCAAAAGAGCTGGAAAATGTCTGCTGCCAAGAAATAGATAAGGTAATGATGCTATTTGCTAACACTTTCATGCATTGTTACACTATAGTTAGCTGTATTTTAGTCCACTCCATGCACATCTGTTGTTTCATGTGGCTAATCAGCTGGATATTTTAGCCTTGATATTTTAAACAAACTCATCCATTGCTGTCTAATCATTGTTTCCTGCGGGAAGTAAATGCAGCTTTCCCTGAGAGCCAAAGAAGCATTTCTTGTGTCACTGTTGGCACTGAAATTGTTGCGGTGTCTTTCACCTTACACTAAGCAGTGACAGTGAGTGTGCTTTTATTCTTGTGAACATTCACAATCCGGAGAAGATGACCAGTCACTGAGTCAACGAGTAAAAAAAATAAAAACACACTTCTTCCCAACAAGAGGGCACTGCGCATGTCAAAAGCTTTATGGTCATATTAAAGCTGTCCATCATGTAAATACAACTGATCGGATCACTTTATCTAGCGCCCATGTAAACATGTCTGCTGAAATCTTTAATCAGACTGATTCAGATTGAATAGATGAAATATTTCTCCATGTAATTGTAGCTACTGAGACATATGCTCTTTTCTTGTGGCTTTTTTTACATTATAATTTAATGTGCCCTTCATCAGACTCCAGAGTGAACAGTGTATGACCCTGAAGTGACCTTTATGTGCAGAAGAAGGCGTGACGTCACAGCGCACTGTGTTTACAGACTTAAATATAGATGCTAATGGTAATGTGTATCACTTTTGAAGCTGTTGGAGCTGAGCTCAAGGAAAAAATAGAAGGAAAAACCCTAGATATGCCTGCAAACAGAGTTGTGTGTATAT
>JBAMHW010000012.1:29505180-29517043 GCA_037177495.1 Rhadinocentrus ornatus | reverse complement strand
AGCCGCAGTGTGTAAGAATTACTCCCATCTAGTGGTGTGCTAATATATTACAAGCAACCGAGTAGTGCTCTACTGGATCCTCGCCGTTCAAGAGCGTTTTTACGACTACGGAAGCTGCGAAGATTCATAAATGTGAAGTTCGGGTGTCCCGTCAGGTGATGAGGAACAGATTGATACATAATTATTTTTTTTTATACCAATAAGTTACAAGCCATGCATTTAGTACCAAGCTACTGCTAATAGCTAATGTTATCGTATGAAATCGGTTTTTGTGACTAGCAGACTCAGAGATCATCCGATGAAGGGAGAGAGAGTGAGTAAAAGCAGGGGCAGTGGACTGTCGGCGATGCAAGAAGAAGATCCCGTGCTGTAACATTACTCTGCGTTTAATAACATGTAATTCAGCTGATTTTATCCAGGGAGGTGGGCGACGTATTGATAGAAAATAATTATCTGAGAGCTATTTTTGCATTAGAATGCTGCGGTTCTGGTGATTAAATAACACAGAGAAACTGGTTTTACTTTGGTCTATTTTGTCTGACTAGAAGGAGGACAATCCCGTTGACAAATCAGCTGAAATAAAATATGAAACACGAGGGAAAGCTCTTGGAAAATGCGTCTGAAAAAAGTGCACGGTCGCCTGCTAGTATGACTTCTGTGAAGAGTAACAACTGCAGACTGTTGCAACATAGCTTTTCTACTGTAGGCTAACTAACAAATTAGCCGTTTCTGCAGTTTTATATAGCAAGTAACAGTAAATGATCCGACTTTAATGGGAGGATAAAGTAGTTGCTGGACCACCCTGCCCTGTTTCTTACATAACGCCAAAATAAACTTTACTGTTAGATTGAATTAACTCACCTATTCAGCAGAAAGCCTGCAACCTTCGCGTTAGCTTTGAAGTCCCTCTCCTTCATCAGCTGCCACCATCTGGTAAAGGCTCCACCGATGTACACTTTATTTTCTCCCGGTTATTTCTTTTTCTTTTCCTGGCTATTTTTTTCCTCTGTCTCGCGGGTAAAGAGTATAGATGGTTTTCCATTTCAATGCTGGCAGGCTGAATGATCCACGGTTTGCTTGTTTGCACCACCACTACAACCCTCCCCCTCCCCCCGAAACAGCGGGGACTCGCAGAGAAAATGCACAAGGCTAACAAGTTTGTCCCCTTTCGGCTACTGTATTCAAATATGGCGATGCAACATGGCAGCCCTTCTAAGTATTTAATTATATACATCTAATTCTAAGCTACGAGAACACTTTCATTTGGATGAAACTGTGATTAGACTTTGGTAAAATACTAATTTATGTAAGCAAATCTTGATTTTTGCTAACAACAAAAAAAAAAAGCTACACACTGTACCTTTAACGAACACACCAGCAATATTAAGAGGCATTAAATCATGAAAGCTGAATACTGAACTCAAACATGGTGTCCATTAATTTCTAAGAAAACATTTACTTGGCCAGGTGATGCAGAGTACAACTGCATATATGTGTAAAAAGCTGCATAACACCTTTTACGAGGTCTGATAAATGTCTTTCAGCACTGGTTGGAGCTCCAGGCTGCATTAGCTGCTGCTGGTCTTAAATACTCAAATGTGGGTGGCAGGTTTTGGCAAGAAAGAATAAACAGACAATAAAAAAATATGTGTAAGAGGAGGTAGTTTTATGGCTTGTGAATGATGGTTATTTGTATGAATTACAGGGCTCACTGCTATGAGCTGCATTTCCTGCTAATACCACTTAAAATGCCCATTGTAACTTGACACCTCCACCAATACCCATATTTACAGCATAGGAAAAGTAAAAACACTTAAATTTAGCAGATCTGGTTCAAAGAATGCTCGATACTGTAGGATCTTTCTTGTTTCACAAGTCTTTTTCAATAAAGTTGGCAAGATATGATGTGTGTCCTTTAATCAGTAAAGCTAAGTTAGAGATGTTGGCTTTTAGCTAGCTTCTTCAACACATAGTATTTGCAAGCACATTTTTTATTTATTCATTTAAACATAGGACTATAAGTAAAGAACTTTTTTTTTCTTTAACACACACACACACACACAACAAACCAGCACACACAAAATGCTTAAAATGCCTGAACAATTGTTCAGGAAAATTTGTTCAAGTATTAAAACTACTGATAATATAATATTGTAGTGTAAATACATGGAGTGGCTTACAAGAGTACAGGAATAACGTTTTGTTTTTTTTACCTGTAAATGTTTTCAAATATCACCTGCACTGGTTTTGCAACAGGATTTGAGCAGCAGTTTGTCAAAGTGATGAGACCTTACATTGTTCAGGTTACTGTTTAAGATTAATGCTTCATTCAATGTGTTATACACTCACTACTGATCCTTATACATTCCTGACTGCATTCCTTTTCACTGGCTATACATGAAAGAACCTTCTGATGTTTTTCAAGGTTTTGTTTGGACATCTTGTAATTCAACCCTGCTGCATACAAAATACCTTCACAGAAAAGTTCTCAAGGTTTTTCAGCCTAAATGAAATCATTAATTGAATTATAAAAAGCTAGTGGTTGAGAGATATCTGTGAGATTTGAGTGTCCATCCTAAACCAACAAATTTAGAAGAGCTTTTAAAAACACTGAGAACTGGATCTAAAGAGGTCAAACTATGCTCATTTACACCATTAACAGTACTATTACAGTTATATATGTTTTATTTTCTTTGATATCACTGTGCTGTACAGCTTTTCTTAAAACATGCTAACAAACTTGGCAGAGCAGTCTTCGTCGGCGATAACATCCTACAGATGCACCTGGTTCTTTAAACATGCTGGAGCAGGAAGGCTCCAGAGTTCCACGTTCCAAGAGAATTTAGTGAATCTAATTCAAAAGATTTAAAAGGAGGGTATGAAAATAATAGCCAGTACTGTCATTACTGAGAATCAATCTTTAGGAGCAGCAGCTTTTAAAGTACTTAAAAGTGATGGCTGGGAAATGCTCAGAGTACACAAATGTGGAAACACAAGCTGGTGCAGAAATATTTAATATGTGAGCAGCAATAATGGAATTGCATTCATTAGCTTTTACTGTGGAGGCCAAGATTGGAAAAACAGATTTTCTAAAAAAAAAGTACAAAGCAAAATAAACTGGAACTTGGATGGATTTGAATAAAATGCAGTCCTCAGTGGTGGACTGCATGAATGAGTCATTGTTCTGTATTTGTGAAGACTTAATGACAAACTGGTGTTATTTCACTCCACTGGTTCAATTAAAGCAGTGAGTATACCCGTTTCTTTAATGGCGGACATTTCCTTCAACCAGTTTCATGCTTATTTCAGTTGTGCATTAAACAGATATGTTAAATATAAAGACTAATGAGCAGTGGCTGAACCAAAATTTTAATTTTTCTGTCTTTTCTGTCACTTCTTTTGTGTCCTTTCATTGGTGTTTCAGCAATTTGTAGTGCATGCTGTATTTGTTTGCATGTCTTTACAGCACAGGTGGTGTCAAAACAGATATACAACAGGAAAAGACCAAACTCCAAGGTTGAAACAGTCAATTATCTGCATGTTCTTCTGCTAAGAGAAAGTTAAAATCAGAGCAATGGGCGGAGGGAAACCCAGCTTCTCATACATCAGTGGAATCAGTCCCTCTCTTCAGGAATGATGGTTAGCATAAACTCCATCTTTTCATATCACACCCACAGAGAGTGCAACGGCACTCTGGACGGCCTCGCTCACTTCCTGTGTGGTGTTGATTGGCTGCTCGTTGATGCTGATGATGATGTCTTGATCTATGACTCCAGCTCTGTGGAGGAAGTAGGACATTTCCCTGAAACAGACTCAACAGTTGTAGGTGGACCAGAATCTGTTCCTGTGTTATCTTCCTACACCTCAACAACGAACACAAAAGAACTGCAATCACATCTGCAGATAACAATTTTTATGTCTCAAGTCCTGCAGATAACTCTGTATTGCATCATATATTTTTTCACTTTGTGACCAATTATTAGGAAATGGTCAGTCTTCCTAAAAAAGTCATGTAAAACTTGAGATTAAGACTAAATAATTGTGAAAATGTCAATAATTAAGAGAAATGTGGAGTAATTTTTCTATATATACGTCTATTATAACAGGTGTTTTTACAACCACCTCATCCACTGCTGGACAATGGAAATAATGATGGTTTACAGTAGTTTCCCCTTGCCTTTACACATCAAATGAGAGGCAGCGGCCATCTTTTATACACAGTCTATGGCTCTTGCTATTCACCTTAGGCTGACTACAAGGCATGAAAGATCTTTGGACAATAAGGCTGCAAGGGGTAAGTAGTGTGGACGGTTCAGCATTCAGTCTTACTGTTGAACGCAGCTCAAAGCCTCAGGCTTCAGTGTCACAGGAGGTGGTAATGGACTATTTGGAATCAAGGTTAAAAAAAACAAGCAAGATTTCCTGCCTTTACCATGAGAAAGAAATCAGTTCTCTGCCTGTGGGGAGCAGAAGAAGAAAGAACAACTTGAGCACAGTTTAATGTGAAGCCATGAGAACTGCAAGGTTGTCCTTGTTAGGAAAAAACTTAAAACCCAAAACTCCCAAATGAATAGTGCAGTATCGTCCTTTATAAACAAAAACGTTTAAATGTTTACTGGTGTAGCCTGACATGAATAAAGTGTCTATTATCACACAGTAGAAGAGACTGGGGCTTGAATCTTTCCGGGATGCTGCTGTTCCAGGTATGACCTGATAGATGTAAACTCCTGAAGATGCATCTGTTAACTCATGCACATGCTCTTTTACATCTCGGATCAAACTAGACACACAGAGAAAAGCATAGAGTTCATGACAACGCGAAGAAATATTCTGCTCCTGGGAACTAGCTGAACTTTACTGTTATAATTACTCCATATAATAAAACACCATGTCTAACTAATCAGTGATATAATGGAAATGATGTTCTTAAGAACAGTAGTCTCCAGTTATCAGACCACTGGAAAAATATTTCTCATCAGGTCAAGAACATGAAAATAAAAAAAATAAAAAGATTCTCTAGAGCAGTGGCATATATACTCTTTTTCGTCGCTGATCAGGTGAGAGAAAGAGAGAATATTGTAGTTGCTGGTTGTTTTTGGCACAACATTAGTAGTTTTTAGCCTAGTTTACATCAGTGAGGGTTAAAGTCTTAGCAGGATTCCGTTTTTTTCTGCACATCTGGAGTCAATGGTGCAGAGGAAATAATTGGCGGAGCAGGCGAGGGAGCTCACAGTACATACTGTACTTGCAGTTCACGAAGCTGCACCCTGTACATTAAAAAAATTACTTCAGAACTGCCTATGAGCAGTTTTTAGAGCCACAAACATGTCTACAAACTCTCAAATCTTGTTTAAAATCATGAAGAAAAAGCAAATTAGTTGCTGACTTATGATGGTGTGAGCTGCAGCATCAAAAATTTCTTTTTTGTTTCTGCATTTCCTAGAGGCATATAAAAGATCACACAATTTACAGACTGAATGGATGAGATCATAAACTAAGCCCTGCAGATCGTGACTGATGTGAGATCACACTTACCGTTGAGTTGTCTGTTGTAGAAGTCATCTAGAAACCCATGTATTTCATCTGCAGGGAATGGGAAACGAGATTCCTGGTGCCACTTTAAGTGTGTTTATGCCTATTTCATCTCCATGCTGTTTAAGAGAAAATGCCAGGAAAGCTATGAGATGATGGTCGTCGCTGATTTAAATGCTGTAACAGACAAATGAACAAAGAGTGGAATCCATTTTCTTGTCAGTGCACACACTGTAGCTTATTGTTTATCAATCTTGTTACTGAAGGGATTAAACTGTGTTTTGGGGGAAAAAAGTGGAAGGAATGAACCTGAATAACCAAATTCATCATTTTAATCCACACAAACCAAATCATGTTCTAAGTCCTAAATGAAACAAGAAATATTCCCTACATGGCAAAAAGAATAACAAATACACAGATTTCCTGATATTATTCATGTAGTTTATATCCTCTTACCAGGTTGACGAGTGGTCCGCCTGAGTTTCTGGACAATGAATCCAACGAAAACAAAAACACATTAGAACTAACTTTATGATGGCATCAGCTTGGATGTAGTCCATATCGGAGTCTTTGAAGCCCAGTTCGAGGCCATTGTAATGGGCAGTGCTGACAACGCCAGTGGTGATAGAGAATGTACTTCCCACAGCCACCATGAACTCCCCTTCCTTTATACTAACAAACAGTCAATGTTTTTTTGGGGGTAAACTATTAAATGACTGTTTTGTGTTATTTAAATTATTTCACACAATTATTACAAAAACACTACAACAAACAAAAAAACAACAAAAAAATATTCTGGTTATGATAAATAGCATGGGGGGGATGGGGCTTTGGTAGTGATTACAGTCTTGGAAATGTCAAATATTATTCGTCAAATTGATTTTATTGTATTATAAAGTTATATGTATTGTCACTCCAACTAAGTACATTTTTTAAACTCGCATTCATTCCAGTTTAAAACTTTTTTCCCTCTTTAATGAAAAAAGTGTATGTTGTTTGCAAATAAAATTGAGGGGCAGTGTCCACAATGTGCTGGGAGTGAGGACACCTTAGTGGCCCCACCCATCAAGCACTACATGGCACGCCCCCCAGATGTTGTTCGTGTCGTGGGGTCTAAGTGCAATTAAAACTGAGAGGCATGTTGTCACAGGGTGCAACCGGGGAGGCCACTTAAATGGCTACCTTCGCTCCACCCCGCATGGCGCACACGCCTATGTGTGTGTTTGTGTGAGAGAGAGCAGGAAAGAAGAGGGGTCTGGGGATGTGAGTCCAGAGGGAAGCGAACTTCCGTCTGGATGGTGAGCCTCTGGTGGCATTAAGCACCCCTGCTCCCTGGGAGGTCGCCCAGGGCAGGACAGGCCAGGAGCAGCCACCCCCCATGACTGGGTCATACAGCGACCGCAGCCAATGGGCCACCAACAACCCCAGAAGGCACCCACCCCCCCACATGCTAGGGGGGAATGAGAGGACGGGAGGTGGACAGCGGCCCCAATAACCTCCTACCCAGATGTGACCGACTTTAGTTTTCCAGTTCACAAGGATAGTTTTCTTTGCGATGCAGGAAATGATTGTACTTTTGCCAGTTATTTAATAGAGCCATGAGATTTCCAGGGAGCAATAAGCCCGCATTATGTTGTTTAAGTGATTTATGCTTTATATTTTTCACACTTCTTGATTCATACAACCTATTCCACTTATGAATCAGGTGTATTTTTCTTTGGGAAGAACACAAAGCAACATAATTCTTTTTTACAGTGTTAGTAAGTGAATGTTTTGGTTTTGTAAGGCCAGCTAGCAGAAATAAAGCCTGGATTTGCAACCTCCCACTGCAGACTTCTACTGAAGTTTTTGACTAGTTTTTGACAAAAGTTTCACTATTGCTGGACCTATATTGGAGTGCCATCAAGTCTCAGGACAACTTTATTAATAAGACATTGAAATGTAACAACAAAACATATTCTTGCTTCTTTCTCTAATAGATGTGACGTTGACAGACATTTACAAAGAGTAAAATAAACCAAACAAACTTGTCCCTGCATGTCTCCTCTTAGTAGCATCTCATACTGCATGGAGCTTTTTTTATTAACACCAGTTTGCCTTTCAGGAAAATTTAAAAGCCTTGTCTACAAGGAGTGCATAACAGGTAGAAACAGCAGCTATTATCACTACCCGGTTGGTAAAAGAGAAATTCCTTATAGCAATGAAAATGTGTAAATCCTCTGGTGTACTCTTTGTAATCTTCAGATGTCCTTGCAATCAGATCAGTACCAAAGGTTATAATGATGTGCTTAATGCTAAGTGGATTGTGATTGAAGTGCTTGGAAACAGAGTCACCTCCACTATACAAAGCATGATGGTGAATAAGAGCATGTCTGACTAGTTTTATTCAGAACAGCAACATACAAATTCACAGAGAATATGTCACACTTTTCCACGTTTAGGAAAAAAGTGTCATTTTAAAAGGCAAAGGCCCTTGATGATTCTCTCTACAGGAGTGTCTGGCCCAATTTATAAACAGGATTATCCCACTTTGTTGTTAGCTTCTGATGTAGCTGCCACGCCAGAGGAGAACACTAAACTAAATTTAGCCCAAAGCCTTCAGGGACACAGCAGGTCACTCATTGCTGGCTCGATTTTGATGAGGGTGAAGTTCATCTTCTCATCCACATCCTTGACCACAGCATCGTAATGCACACTACTTTTCAGCTCAACTTTGACACGTTGCTTGTTGAGTACATGAGCATTCAGCCATCTTCAGACACAACAAACCCAGAACCGCTCGACACAAAGACCTTGCCACTGGAAACCAAAAAGGGGAAAAGGGAAAAATGGGTTTTAGGATTTCTTTTCAAAAGTAAAATAAATTAAAACAGTGTTACTTGTTTAGTTTTACTTTTGGAAAAGCTCCAGATGACTCACAGCTGGGTCAATCTTATCCACCACATCCGCAATAAAGTTGAACTTGTAGCATACATTTCCTGGAAAATGCACTCCTGTCAGGATATAAGATAACATATAAAAAGTTTAGCCACTTTAGACAGAAATCCAAGTCAAACATTTGATTAAAGAATGAAAATATGGATTGAAATTAATAGCTGATACTGCCTCTTCACAGCATATGTTCTGTCCATGCACTGCATTATTGGGCTGCCTTATGAATTACTTCACATTTCCCATGTCAAAGGCATTACTAAACAAAGCATTGATAAGTTTATTATTATTGTTATTATTATTATTTGGGTAATGAAAGATTTTTGTGGAATACCAGAAAGCAGCAAAGAGGTTGTGGATTGCTTGATAGTGTCAAACTGTGCCATGGGTTGGCTCGGTAGTTGGTTTCAGCAGGGATATAGCCTCCTGCTAGCAGCAACCTGTTCATCTCATGGAAACTATGCCTTGTTGTAGAGGAGGGATGCTGTACTATGATTGACAGTACATGTAAGGATAGATTGGGGTGAGAGTTAGTATTTTTTCTCCGGAACCTTCTGTGCTTTCACAAGCAAAATGTCTGCTGTGAAGGGGGTGATTTCTCTGCCTGCACTGCAGATGCATTTCCTACCTTCAAACAGATAACCTGCACCTTAGTTCTTATACAGTCATGAACCACAAGGTGAAAAAGAAAGTTTCAAAAGATGGAAGGAATAACAAACTGCTTATGGAGAAAACAAGTAGTGAAATTGTCTCTCTAATGCGAGCTTGAGCCGTTGTTGGTGGTTGTATGGTTCATTGATGAAATTAGGTGATATCAAATGAGTCAGAAGCTTGAATATGTACTAGACTCCAATAAAGTTTGCAGTTTTATTTCAAAATGCTAACTGAGGTGTTCACTCAGGGCTGTGTTTCCTTTGACTACCTTTTTTGCAATTTAAGCAAACCTTTCTGTCCTGAAAGCAACAGATTAACTGACTGATGACATGTTAGCAAAGTTGAACATACCAACATGTCTCTGCAGAAGCACTCTTATATGCAAATTAGGATATGTTCTTTGCCAAGATCTACTTTGGAAGAACACCAACTAATTTTAACTTGTCTGAGAACTCTGCTTACCAATAAGCAGTGTGCGGCCAGTTGGTGGAATAAGTAGCTTTTCTTCTCATCCATGCCAAACAAATGCATCTTCCAACTAATGAATCCAGTTTAAACTTCATGCATCATGCCATTTGCTTTATATTGTCGATATAAAATATGCATAACTTAACGAGTAGAGCACTTGACTTTCCCAACTCCTCAGGGGCCCCAGGAGTTCAAGAGCAACACCCCCCTGCTCAGAAGGACTATAGTCCCCATGGACAGCCACCCAATGTGGGCCAGCAACCACCCTGATGCCCGAGTTGGGGACCAGGTTATCATATAATCATCAAAGTTAGATATTTAAGATTCATTGTGACTTATTTTGGAGTTAAAATCAAGCTTTGTGCTGGAATCAGCGCATGCATATATGATTGACTGTGAACTCATGTTACAGTTTTTTTCAGTCAGAACCTTTGTTATACAGAGTTTTAGTCTTTATTTTAACTAAACTGGTCTTTTTTCAGACATTCAGAAGCCTCCCTTGATGGCTAAAGCTAAGTATAAGCAGAAGAAAGAAAAAGAAATGGCATTTATTACTTTTATTTATTACTTTAAGTTAGCACTATTAATCATTTTGTAAAGAGTCTTTTTAGAAGATGGCAACATTTTTATGGTAAAATGAATTAATTCTTTTAATGCAGTTTTAATACTGACAAGTGATGGCAAGGTGAAGGTCAAATATGCTGGGATTCAGCTGAAACATTGGCTTTCATTGCTTTCACTTAATAAAGGCAAAACGCTTACATTTAACAACTTTTTTCTGAGTTTTTCAGCAAATTGAAATTGAAGAAAAGACCTTCTGAAAGTAATGACTTTGTGAATTCATTACCCAGAATATACAACAACATAGATCAGGCTGTGCAGTTATTTATTTAAAGCTAAAACTCACAAAATCTGTTCATGTTTGGTTTGGTGACGCCTCCTCCTTGCTCACACACTGACACACATCTTACATACTGTAGACAGAACAGCTGTAGATATGCCAACCTTTCCAACCACTGTGTTTGCTGAGCAGCAGTGAAAGGTGATGAGATGTACTGACAGGCCTCTTGACATATACGCTGCTTGCTGCCACTCACAGAGCTACTGTGTCCTTATTTCACTTTCTCTCCACGAGTAGCAATGAATTTAGGGTAGCTGAATTTAAAGGATTTCTTACTGCACTCACTCAAATGCAAGATTTTGGCAGTTTTATCAGGGATTTTGAGACAACGATAGTGGAAGTGAGTGCAGTATCATTTGATGCATCATATTAAACTAAGGAAGTATTTTACTTCATTATTTGATAGAGGCAAGGCCATGAACAAACTTGCTTAAAGTTAGAAAGGCATTATAATTCAGCATTAAAATACAATAAAATATATATTAACTGCAGAAATCTTTGAAGATTTTGTCTACAGCAACGTGGCACAGCTTTATGCGACAGCTTTGTCATCAATCTGAAAGATCACGCACATCTGAGTGGTTGAAAACTAACAAAGTTTTCTTAATCATGATTTTTCTGATTTATTTAGTTATATTTGCATTGATGTTTAAATAACATACAATCAGTCAGTAACTTCACATATTTCCGCATCATATTCCGATTACTTCATGAATACTGCAACGTCCCCTGCTTAGCTTTTTTTCTTATTGCTTTTGTAAGAGAGAAGAACATCATGGTTTTAACCTTCTGACTCATTATCTCAAAATTTAGTTAAGATTGTTTCCATCTGTTGACTGTAAATAACAAGTTTTACCACATTCAATATTCTATAGATTCAACAGAAAGCAATTTAATGTACAATTTCAAGTCCGTAAGATTCAGCAGCCAGTGTTTGATAAGAAATGATTTAGAGTGGTCTCCAAAATGCTTATCAAAAGATGATCAGAATATCTAACTGAGGAAACAATCCCATATGTCATTCAAACTCTAGGTTTGACTCATCTGGATTATTGTTCTGTGGTTTGGGTAAATACAATATTAAACAATATCAGAAACTTATAGTTGGTACAAAACAAAGCAGCACGTGTTGCTCTGAAATTTGGGATTATTATAAATGTTGCTAAAATGCACAATAGACTCTCCTGGTTTTGGGTTAGATGGTTGTATTCACTGATTAATTTTTTTAAATAATATTATTATGACAAAAACACCATCTATTTTTTTACCAGAAACTTCCATCCATCCATCCATTTTCTGACGCTTATCCGGAGTCGGGTCGCGGGGGCAGCTGCCTAAGCAGGGAAACCCAGACTTCCCTCTCTCCGGCCACATTCA
>JBAMHW010000012.1:29489704-29499830 GCA_037177495.1 Rhadinocentrus ornatus | reverse complement strand
AGGTGAGGGTAGGAACGTAGATCGACCGGTAAATAGAGAGCTTTGCCTTTTGGCTCAGCTCCTTCTTCACCACGACATACCGATGAAGCGTCCGCATTACTGCAGACGCCGCACCGATCCAACTGTTGATCTCCCGCTCCATCCTTCCCTCACTCGTGAACAAGACCCCGAGATACGTAAACTCCTCCAATTGGGGCAGGACCTTATTGCAGACCCGGAGAGAGCACTCCAATAATGTAATCTGTTATAAATGTAAATTGTATACTTTTTCTACTGTAAACTGACCCCAGGAAGAATAGCTGATGCAGCATGCAGCTGATGCTAATGGGGATCTAAATAAACATAAACATAAACATTTCAGTGGGTCGATTTCATTCATATAAAAATACAACAAAAAAATCTAAATGTAATTATATTTCTAAACTCAAACAGAACTTTTAACAAAGATAGACTAACACATTCTGTATATTAGGCTTTTAAAATGTTCACATCATGTAAAAGTAAACTGAAAGAATAAATTTCTTTTTCTTCTTTAGTCTGAAACCAAATATTTTTAGAAGTCAGTTATAATAAACAAAGTAGTCCAGTCCGACTTAAACATGGTAACATATCACACTTTTACTTATCAACATTGTAAAGGGATCCACTTTTTCTCTTAAGTGCATCTTACAATGGTGTGTTCCAGTTGTCTTCTGAGCAGCCAAGAATATGGGACACCATTACGTTCAAGCTGGAAATAATGGACGCCCCAAAGCCGTATAAAACTATAAAATCACAAACCCACTGTAAAAATATGAACCATGAGAACAGCAGCCAATTTTGCTGATAAAGATTAATAAAACACACATATTGACACAGTTTTTCACGAACAAGCCCGCCGTAACAACATCATTATGAACAACAACTCATTGCCATTTACACTTGAAATTTAACAGACACAAAATATATTATAAAGTATTTAAATAAAAGAATACAAGTGGTACTGGGCACCGCCATCTTTCAATCTGGGATCTGGGGGTCTTCTGAAACTTATGAGTTTGCCGCTCAGAAAAATTAGATCACTTCGTCATTTCTGGCAAAAATTCCTCTGAATTCCGAGTTCTGAGGACAATTTGAGCGCACCATTAGTTGCAGCTAACACTCCTAAAATTATATATTTCCAATGACATCGTCCTCTAGTGGTCATAGTTATTATGACAGCAGTTAAAATGGGAAGTCAAGTGCATTTGTCGGCTGGCGACCTGTCCAGGGTGTACCTGCCTTTCACCTGTCAGGTGTTGGAATAGGCTCCAGCTCCCCTGCGACCCTTAATTAGACAAATAAAAATAAAATAAAAGTGCATCTATCTTTTTATAAAATTTGTGAGGACGAAAGGAAATATGATAAATGATGATTGTCTCTGTCATGATCTATGTTGTTTTTCTTCATATGTTTTGCTCATTCCTAGTTTCTCTATTTCTATATATAACCTTTCCTTTGTGATTTAATCTTTTAGCCTTTTTTATCTTTACTTTGTGCTTCCTTTTAAAAGTAGTTATTGTTTGTGCATTTTTACTTCCCACATCTGCCTGCTTCACACTGTTACACTGATAACATACAGTTTAGTTTGAGCCATCCTCACCTGTTTGCAACCATTCATTACTCTGTATATACATAACCCACGGCTTCCATTGTACTCGTATTGGCTTTTTTTGTTTGTTTGTCAAGAAGCACCTTTATGTTCATAAATGCTTGTCAAGTGCTTATTTCCACCAATCCAAATATTCCAACTTCTGGAAGTCGTGCCTTTGTAGGACTTTTGTTTTAGTTTAGTTTAGGACCCTGCTATCTGGGTTCCAATTTAAAAATCTACATTTAAGCTAGATGAAACAAAATCAAGACAAAACACGTTTGGTTCAGGCCACTTTCATTTGGAGCAATTCACTCACATCAAATCATCTCAATAAGATATTTTAATATTTTACTGGTTTCAATAAAGTTAATACTTGAATTAAAAAAGTCTATATTATAGTATATTTGATGAAAACTGACAAGTAGAACAGTTCAGATTATTCTTTATACAAGAGGAACAATATTTTTAAAAAGTATATCTGTTTTGTTACCAGTTTTTTTAAAGACTTTTGAGAGGTCTGATGCTAGAAAATGCCATTTGTTTTAGCTAAATTTACAAAGTACATGTTTTATTTATGTAGGCAGATTTTGTTTTGTTACTTTAAGACATTTATGCCCATTTTCATAGAGCCTTTTTCCTTTTTGATAGCTGTTTTTTTTTTTTGTGAAGGCTTTGGGATGTTCATAAATCTTAATAATGTTTACATCGTTCTATAAAAGCATATTTCTTTAAACCAACACAATTTCCTTCCTGAAATACTTAAATCAGCTTTAGTTGTATGGAAAGCTTTGCTGCTCTGCAGGACATTAAACAAATAGCTTTTAAATGTTAAATGATTATAAATAAGACCCATAGAAACAGTTCATCATCCTACTTTGTTACGTTTCATGTTGCTCTCCACTTTCTGTTTGCCTGCCGTTGCCCGATAGGGAAATTATGGTAGGACCTTAAACTGAATGGATTGTAACACCATATATTCCTGTAAAGTGACATTAAGTGTTTCTGTCAGATACCAGAAAAAAAGAGTTTTCTGTAGACAAATAGAGTAAATCTAATTAATCAAGATTAGGTTACTTTTCTCTGTGCCAACCCTGTTTAATGATTTATGCTGCTAACATCTTGGTGTGCCACAAATGGGGTCATGCTCTGTTTATTAAGACAGTATTTGAATGATCCGCCATACAAGGATACTATTAACTATTTATTTGATATTTTCTGTCCTTCTCTGCATTGCACAGTAGGTGTAGAAGCTTTTGCATAAACCTGAAGGTCACCTGTTTGATGAATTTTCTCCTCTCTGTGTTTGGCTTTGATAAAATGCACATTATGAAAATGTACAGGATAGGATGGGAAAATAAATAGGATATATTTACATAGTGGAGTGCTTTGGTTCCCTCAGGAGAATTAACACATCAGTGGAGGATTTGTGACTTCAGAGCTTAAAAATGCAGAACACGGAAGACACAGTATATCAAAGTGTTACAGACAGACACCTTCCTGATGGATCAGCTGCAACATTCGCTGACAGGTGAGGTGAGAAACTCTGATCATCTCATTACAATGTCATGCTCTGTTTGCTTGATATGTGTAGAACGTTGTGTCAACTGAACAACATCAGGGAAAAATAGAAAGATGGTGGTTACTTACAAGTTATTTGCATCATGTTGCAAATATTTTCTAAAGTTCAACAGAGTTGCATCATATTTTTGGGGAGGACTAAACTGAATTCAATGCACTAGAAGAAGTATATTTAAATTACGATTACCTGCCACTTTATTAGGTATATTTTGCTAGTTGGACTTTAGAATTGAGTTCATTCTTGGCAGTATGGGTTTGACAAAGTGTTGAAAACATTCCTCAGATTTTGCTCCATATCGACATGATAGCATCACACAGATGCAGATTTGCCATCTGCACATCCATGATGAAAATCTCCTGTTCCACCATATCCCAAAGCTGCTCTATTAGACTGAGATCTGGTGACTGTGGAGGCTATTGAAGTCCAGTAAACTCATTGTCATGTTTAAGAAAGCAGTTGGAGATGGTTTATGGACTAAGCGGGATACAAAATGGACTGATGGACACCTAAATCTTAATAATGAAATTGGTCATTCTTGAAGAAAGTAAGTACTTGTGACTGGAAGATGCCGTAATTCATAACATATTCAAATCTAGTCTCAAGACAATACTTGAAAGATGTGTGTGAGTTTAATGTATTGATTTGTGTCCACGGCCGTAATTTTTATTTCTTTTTTTGTGTTCTGGCACAAGAACATAACTCCATAGAATATTTCTCTATAATGGCATATCAAATACTACATCTCATTTAAGACGCCATTTCCTCATTAGGAGGACTTGGAGGATGACGCTACATGCTCATCTCAACTCTTTCTGGATCACTGGTGCTTTCAAGTAATTCACATTGAAATATCATTTCTGGATTCAGTTTCTGTTTCTTTAAACTAAGCCACTGTTTAAAATGTTTTAACATTTAACATTTCAAAAACTACTTGGATGAGGTGCTTTAGTTTTTCTTTTCTTAATTCACGTTTTTGCTGTTAAGCCGGGCAGAAAAGCCTCAAGCAGGAAAGCTCTGGATGCCTGTTCACCTATGGAACCTTCGGCCCCATGCACTTGGTATTGTTTTGCTTATGTAGAGTCTAAAACCATATAAAACAAGACTATGTCTCAAAGCATTTTGTATAAATAACAGATTTATTTATTTATTTTTAACATTTTTCTATTTTTTTCCTGTCTATTAAGGTTTAACAGTGTCAGAAATGCTTCCATATGAACTCCAGTCTGAATAAATGCAAAGTTTCTAGTCTCGCTTTATCCATTTCCTCTCAGGACTGTTTATGATAATGATTAAACTAATGTTCGCTAAAGAAAAAATTATTAAATTTGGACTAAATAAACAGCAGAACTTCCTCACTTTTTAATGTTAAACTATGATGTTGAGTTAACTTTTAAGTTATGATGAACTCGTTCGTCATCATCATCTTATAACTCGTTTCTAAGTGTTTACCTGCAAAGTATTTGATGTATTTGATATTCAGGAGGTTATGTTTTTAGTAAATTGTGTGTCTAGATGACACAAACTGAGTCATCTGATTTACAGAAAAGTTGGTAAAGAGGTGGAGTATGAATTGTTGAATTGAAAACTAGGCAGTACGCTTTAATGTTAAAAAATTAAACATACTGTTCAGAATGAGTTGAACTATATCCCTGAAAACTAGGTAGTAACAGTCCTTGTGGAATGTGTATGAAGTTCTTACTTGCCATTGTTTGTTATGGCATTTAGGTTTTTGCTGCCATGTTGAAAGTGTTCATGCTAATTAAAATAAATGTGTTCTTTAACTAATTATTATTAACTAACTAACCTTTAACTAATATCTCAATAAGTATTTTTGGTAGAAATGTGGCAGTGGCACGAGGCAGTATGTGTGTGTGTATGGGAGACAGGGGATAATGGTAGGGGGCCCAGTAGAGGTTAATGCCTAGCAACGCCCCTGTCACTGTGAAATGTCAAAAGTAACATCTGTGTGAATGCAAGGAGGTGGGCTTTTCTCACAGAAAGTTGCAGAGTAACAAGATGGGCAGCAGGTGTTATTATATTATGGCTGGTCAGTGTAAACAGAGGTGCACATCATGCAGTGATTGGAGGCCAAAATCAATAAACAGAAAGAAAGAAGTCATGATTTAACCAATTTGTTGGTTTTGGGACAACAAATGTGGAGATTTTATAACAAATATCTATCTTACCTTTAAATATTTACGGTTCAAAATATTTTAATGAAAGACTCCTTGGAAGTTGTCCCTCTGTGTAAGAGCTGGCGGAGAATCACGTTATAACATGCACTGCAGTTTTCTCTGAAATTGGCCTCAATTGTGATTTTTCCAGGGTAATAACATATTCTTTGGCTATATTCTGTGAACTTTGCTTTGGTATGATTAAAAGGCTTTAATCCTCATTCTGTGTACTTAGTATACAGATATATATGTAGCAAGGCATTTTATTTGTATAGCACATTTCATGTACAGGACAATTCAAAGTACTTTACATAAAACAAAGCATTACAGATATTAAGAAATAGTAAAAGGCAGCAACAAACAGCAAGAATCAAAATAAAAACCATAAATTACATTAAAATTATTAAAAAGAGAAGTTTAAAAAAGTTACTGTGCAGAATTCATGAGAAACTAAATGTTTTTAACCTGGATATAAAAATGTCTACATTTGGTGAAAGTTTAATCTCCATGCACAGAGGGAGTAATTAGGAACAGGTGAAGTGGATGAGTAATCAGATCAGGTGAACTAATGAGACCGAAACCGAAACCACAGGAGCACAATAAAAAGCAAAAGTGGACCAAACGTGACAAAACCCAGAACCAAATACCAAAAATCAAGACAAACCGTATAACAAACCCTGATAATGAACAAACCAAAAACTAACCAAACATAAACCATGACACTGACAAAGGAAGTCTATTGGGTGACAGTCGTCTGGGGACAAAGATCATATCTTCATCTTCATAACTTTGATAATTAATGTTAAAGTTCTGTAATATTTGGGCAAAAGGGAGCATACACAAGTAGAACGGAAGAGGTCCAAAGACTGACCCCAGGAGGACTTCACAAGTCATGGCCACTCGCTCGGATTCACAGCTGCCGATCGTAATAAAATAACTCCGACCTTATAAATAGGATCTGAACCAGTAAAGGACCGCTCCAGAAAGTACAACCTAGTTACCCAGTCTGTGCCAGTATCAAACGCAGCACTGAGATCCAGCAGAACCAGGACTGATACTTGACCAGAATCAGTATTCAACCTAATGTCATTTAACACTTAACCAGAGCTGTTTCAGTGCTGTTATGAGGTCAGAAGCTGGATTTAAATTTATTAAGATTTCCACAACCGACAACAATTCAGAAAATTCATTTAAAAAAACTTGCACAGTGTCCTGGATTAAAAATAGGATTTTTGAAACGACCCTTAAAATGAAAATAAGTTATTCAAAAATAATATTTAGTCCTTCAGTTTGGTATGTGGTTAACACCAAGAGTGTCCAACAGAATATGTGTCTCTTTGGTTGTTCGACGTCTGGCTGCTTCATGTCTAAGTAATCGAGTAATGATTCTCAGTGATTAATAACCAAACAGCTTTTCAGGAAGCTGCTGCCTCACTGTTCCAATGACATGTAATATTTCTTGCCTCTCTTAAAAGTTAACTTTTAATTGTTTATCCACTCCTCTGATGGCAAAGATATGATTCAGTGTGCAAATGTCTGGTCTGTAGTTTGCAAATGAGGGACAAATCCATCAAAAACATTGCTGCAGATTGTCAGACTGCTAATATTTAACAGGACAAGATTCATTCAGGTCATTGCTGCTAAAGGTGGCTCTGCAAACTGGATTAACGGGTGTTGTTGGTTTTCTCATTCTGTATTTTGCTTAGTTCTTGCTAGTATTAAATATAGGTTGTATTTTCTTTTTCATAATACTATAAATGGCAAATGTGGATGTGGGAAATTGTGCATTTGATATTGTATTTCCTATCACACCAAACAAACCTTGTTATCACCTCAGTATTTTCTTCATAATATTTCTCACACATATTTTCCTTTTTCCTCCCATGGGTCAAGTCATACATCATAACGATTTGCATGATCATTAACATCTACTTCAGGCACACCTTGGGGGCAGACTTTGTTATAGTAATTGGATGGGCTGATTAAAACATATGGAGGCACTTTGTTTTTAATGAGCTCTAAATGATAACGTTTGGCTAAAAGTGAAGATACTGGCACCATTAACGTCTCACCTGTTGACTAGAGCTCAAATAAATCAGTTTAATTCAATTCACTTTTTATCTGTACAGCACAAAATCACTGAAGTCATCCCTATTAGCACAGAATTACATGGCATCATGTGATGTGTCTTGACTACCTTTCAAGTTGCATTATATTGTGAAGATAAATGACGCCGGTTTTATTGGTGTTAAAGACACTTACAGCCAATCAATCACATATTTTCCTGTTTAGAAAGGGAGAAAATAAATCTGTTAGAGATTTAACATGGAGTTATCATTGTATATTACATAAATACGTAATAAATTCTATACCATCTATGTTCACTTTTTGCAGAAGCTGAGCCCTGCAGGGTGTATTTTGTAATTTCACGGTACAAACAGAGACAATTGACAAGGTCCTTTCAGTGCATGCTCCATGTTGCTTTTCTCCTCAAGCTGAATTGACTGAATAATTGCCATTGAGACCCAATAATGGCATCCATCAGTAGAATTCAATTTCCTGATTATTTTGTAATGATTATAATTACAGTATGTCCACTTTGTAAATGGATTGCATTTAACGCATTGTTGTTAAAACACCTAACATCAGAGGCAAAAGAAATGACCTGACATTTCCATAACGGCTGACTTTAACTGCACAAGTAATTTTTTTTCTTTTATAGTGGCTGTCATTCCGGCTGCTTCTTCAGCATAAAAATCCATTATTTCCCCTGGAAAACTCATAATTCATAAGCTCATTACAGAGGGTGTGAATTGAAGAGGCTGCACACATCCTTTGTGCAATTTCCTGATCAGGACTGGCCTAGTTTTGAAAGTCAAGAACAGTTTCAAAAGCATTTATTCTTGCTTCTTCTCAAGATCTTTTTTGTGACTTTGTGAGGAGTCAGTTTGTCCTCACGTAATGGAAAACCCAGACCACCCAAAGTGTTGTTGACCAGGTTTTCAGCGTACTCTGTTAATCATGACTTGTCACAGTGTTGATATGAGCCAGGCCTCTGCACGACCCTGCCTTTACCAGAGTTCTGTCTTTCATACCACTTAATCATCAATTTGTGCTGCTGTTGGAGCTATTGGTCTCTAGAATGTCTACTGCTACACCACTAGGGGGCAGAAGCAATCCATATTTGATGCTTCGTGTTATCTAGTGCCTCCTATCTAATTTGGGGCAGGAGGTGCAGCAGAGACGATGCCTTTAAGCTCCACTGCCTCTATAGCCCCAGATGCATGCAGGGAAAAATGCTTCTCCCAAGGTCAGCCATCTGAGGGCCAGCAGTGACTGCAGCCCATCTCCTTTTCCACTGATCACCGTTGGACTAATTGGCTACGGGTAGCCTCTGCGACACTGAAAGTGAAATTGAAGGAACATGACAGCCCTTGTGGACCATCAAAGATGCAGCTTTTAAAAGGTCCCATATGGCAATTGTCAGAGTCAGAGCTGTTTGCTGGGAACTCTCCATATCCTGTTTTATTAGCCTTGTCTGCTGTTTTGGATCAGATGTAATGTGGTGGCAAAGTGCATCTCAACATCCCCCTGTCCGATGGTGGCTGTCAGATCAACACTAAGGGCAAATGAGCTTAGTCACGGATATTGACTTTGCCCCTCTTCTGCTTTTGTGTGTGCTTTTTGATGGCGTGTAATCTATTAAGAGGATTTGGTGCAAATTTGAAATTGAGGGCAGAAGCATGTAAGAATTAGCTCTCTTAATGTCAGGAAATTATACAGGAACAATAAGTGAGAGGGGGGGGGCTTCATTGGTAATCTGAAATAAAATCTTTAATTTTGAAAGCTGTTTAGAAGCAGCATGCAGTTAAAGTGTCCACAGAGGAGATGTTTGGAGTCATTGCCAAGCACAGAAGCTTACATTTTAGTCTTACCTGTAGTAACATCAGTGCTGAGTTATGGATCTCTGTGCAAGCCAAAGAAACACAAGATCAAACTAACTTTCTTTACAGTGTAATGATTATTCTACATAACTCTGACACCAGTTCAATTGCTTTACCAAACTAAGCACCATCTACAACCTTTTGTCTGAAAGTCTTAGAGAGCTTTTGAGGCACGATGACAGCACACTTCACCAGCAAAGAGATGAGTAAACCCCCAGACTCAGATGTTTTATTAAAATAGGTTCAGGCTTTCAAGCAAGTTCTAATCAAAGGTACCTAATTTGGATCTTCAGATTCTAGTTTAAAGAATTTGAAGCTATAAAACTAGAGATTTGTGCTTTATTTGTTCTAGGAAATTAAATTCTAGCAACACATTGAATATGATGCAAATCAGAGGGTGTTTAGAACTAGGTATAATGTTGATTGAAAAATTAGAGTTTTACATATTTACATTTTATATACTTATGTACACCGTGCACTAAGTTAACAGGCTGACAGCATCTAACTGTTTATCCCACTTGGCTCCCATGAAGTTGCTGTGTCCCTGAGTGCTACTTGCTAACCCCTGGTGTGGATATGGAAAACCCCTCAGACGACTCTCTGCTGGTGATCCAACTAGGTGCACAAAGTTCTAATTAAGACAGGGTGATGTGCACTTGTATGGGATGCTAGCTTGTCCTGGAAAACTTATAGTCTAGACCAGTGATTCCCAACCCTGGTCCTCAAGGCACACTATCATGCAGGTCTTAGATGTCTCCCTGCTGCAACACACCTGATTCAAATTAAACAGCTCTCTGACAGGTTCTGCACAAGTCTG
>JBAMHW010000012.1:29459437-29489604 GCA_037177495.1 Rhadinocentrus ornatus | reverse complement strand
CCTGATTTAAATTCATGGCTCATTAGCAGACGTGCAGAGCTTGTCAGAGATCCATTTAATTTGAATTACCTTGTTGCAGCAGGGAGACATCTAAGACCTGCAGGATAATGTGCCTTGAGGACCAGGGTTGGGAATCCTTGGAATAGACAAGTACTTCGTGATATCAGCAACTGTACTGGGAAACATTGTGCCCTTTTTGAAGCTCAAGCTTGGTGTTTGACCTTTCAGAAACCACATTTGTTCAAGATAGTGCGGTGGTCAGCAATCTTTGAAAGCCATTTGAAAAAAAAGCTTATATTAATGAAACTATGAAAATATTGTTTGAAAGATTGCCAGCACATAAGCCAGAGTGAACATAATTTATAGTAAAAAAAAAAAAAAAAGAAAAGAAAAGAAAAAATTAAAAAATTTATCCCCAGCAACTTTGCTATCAGAAAACATCCACCATTGACAAGTACAAGCAGCTAGTTGTTACAGCCACTGTATACGGGAACCAGCGTTACCAGTAGTAAGTAGGTAAAACCTGCAATAATAATGTTACAAAGTCAAACACAAATTAGCACATTTATTATAACATCATGTTGCATTTGCACTTGCATGTGTCAGACATTTGCTGCCTCTCTTATACACTCAGTGTTCACATACAGTGAAACTTAAAACAGAATTTCTAATAAAGTTGCTTTCGTTGACAGAATCTTCTGTTTCTGCTATCAGACAGCTAAACAAGCCAAAAACTGACTACAAAGTCATCTTTTTGAACAACACATCAAACCAAAAACACTTTGAAGGAATTTCCAGGTTGCTGCTCTGTTCTTATAAAATCTTGATTCAAAACCTGCTGCATCATCTAACAACACCCCCATAAACTCCATTTAAGTTAAAGACAGTGGCAGTGGTCTAAGTCTGAGTTTGTATACTTGTTTAATGACTCTTAGAGCAACAACCCAGATGTGTTAGTAGCTCCGTGCTGCTGCTTTCCTTTGCTATAGAGCTAAAGCATATGTAAGTAATTATTTTTTAGCATCTTTCACGCAAACAATGCAGTTTTACGAGGAAAATAAAAAGGTGAGTGATTCAAATAAAATTACATTAAAATATAAAATTAAATCAACTTCAAGCATTAATATAAATGACAATAATCCTAACTATATTCAAAGATGTATAAAATCAATTTAATAATGTCAGCTGAGCCGATAAAAAATGTCCAAATATGCATGTTTGTTAAGTTAAAAAGAAGTCATTGTAAGTTAAAGGCTAACGTAAGATTTTTAAAATATTTTTCTATTTTAGCAAGCTGGATTCTCTGATGTGAGTTTCATAGCTTTGGGGCATATGTAACAAATGCTGCATCTCTAAATTTCCACCAGCTGTTATGAGAAACTTTCAGTAAACTAACAGCAGATGATTGCAGAGTACTGGAGGTATGAAATTACAGAAAATGTTAGTACGATAACGTGTTCTTTGACCATTAATGTGTGGTTGAAGGAGTGTCACATCCGCACCAGGCTCTGCCACGGATACACCCACCTCTGCCAATCATCGCCGCTCTCACTCTCCGGAACACTAATCGCACACACCTACAAACAATCTAATCACTGGGCTCCAACTCTTCATCCAGTCCTTGTCGGACCTCGTTAATGAAATACTGGACTATTCCTTTTCCCCTTCCCGGTCCCGACTCATCTGGCGAATCTCTGGATTTTGGTATTAGGATTCCTGATCTCTGTGCGTCGTAAGCTACTAGACAAAGAACTCTGTCTGTAATAAACCTTGTTAAACTCTGCTCTGTCTCTATGAGGTCCTTCATAATAAGGAGGACTTTTAATCAGTGTTAAAAGAAACGAGCAGCCCGTGTAGAACTCTTAAAACTGGGCTAATGTGCTTTTTACTGGTTCTGGTTAGCAACAAAAGTGTGATTAAGCTGAAGCCCCGTAGTAGGAGAATGAAAAGCAGGAAAAAGGAGCAGTTCAGTTATCAAGTCAGCTTGAAAGAGACCTCACTCTTGGGCCACCACTGGCAACTGTTTACTACAAGTTTTTATTTAATTTAATTTATCTATTTAATCTATAATATATATAAAGAAACTGATGTGGTCTGATAAGTCACTTAATAATATAACAAAAAGCATTAAGATGGAAACAGTGGTGACTGAGCAACTTCTAAACTCTGTTTATTTGAAATGCTAGGTAGCCTTTAGCAACAAAAAGAAAGAAAGAGAAAACAATCAAATGCTACCTTATATAAGTTTGCCCTGTAAACCGTGCTGCTAACAAGTCAACTTTAGCTGACATCTAAGAGGTTGTTTCTGGGAGAAACAAGAGTAATATCTGCTTGTCCAGAATGCAGAGGTTTAAGGTTGAAAAGTTACATAGTGCAACTTTAACCATGATGTAGCGGGAAATAACTTCTGGGTGTCTCCCCATGGACAGAAACAGAAATGAATGTTGATAGTCTACAATTAAAAAGGATAAATGAAATATCATACACATTGTTGATCTCTCTAACCATATCTTGATGTAAAGTCAATACCCATTGCTGAAGATATCTTGTAATATGTTTGTCTAAACATATTGATAATAGCTGGCTTGTATGTGGCATCACATTCATTGTGCAAATTGTATTCTCTCTCTTTACTGGATCATTTAAAAAATACAAATAGGCTCAAATAATCATGGGAAATCATCCAAATATTCCAATTAGCTGACAAAAATACAACATAAAAGAAGAATTAACATATAAACAAAAGCATAAATAAAAAAAAAAACTTCAGTTAAAGTCTCGGGATTAGTAACTATACAGCGCTAATATTTCTGAAAGCCTAAAGGCATTTTTTCAAATATCTTAACAGATGCAATCCATTGTGTAAGTTGTGCATTAATATGAAGTAATCAAACTAGTTCATTGTAGACCAGAGTATGTAGCAGACATGTTTTCGATCACTGGAAAATCCCTTTTGTCTAAGTCATGTTTTTTTTTTTGCAGGTCCAAACATTCATATTATAAAACTACCATGAAGTAAAAATGCCATAAAAGAAGGAGAACAATCCAAAAGACATCAAGAAAAGTGTCTTGTGAACCTTTTTTTTGGATAAAAAGGAGCTGAGTCAGAGCGTACCAACGTTTGCTGCGATAACCTCGTTAAATGTTCATAAATCACTTGGTCAGGGTTCCTCTTTGTTACAGCCTACTATCTTGCGGGTAAATTTGAGCTCTTATGTTGCTCTGCATATAACATATGACTTGAGCTCATTATAACATGAGCTAATGATTGTGCTTCATTCACCAGGATGTCCTAGCATCTCTATGAAGAAGACAGCATGTTCTTACAAGCACTTAAAGGCCATGATATAGTGAAACAGTCATAGTATATTTACACCAAACACACATAGCAACAATGCCATAAAACACCTAAATTCAAATTTAAATGAATCAGAAAAGATTCTTAATTACTCACCAGGGGTCTTAATCCAAATAGTTTTTATCCATCTATGAACATAGAAGCTTTTCCATGTTGTGTAAGATGTGAAAGCTTGTCTAAAAGACCTGATAGCTCAAGATATCGGAGAACTAAATTAACAGGTATTTCTTAAACTAAAAGCTTAAATTTTTCTTGGATCAAAGGATACAAGCTGCCATGTAGCTCAGCTGTTTTTCTTTTCTTTTTCCTCCTCTTAAGCTTCATATATCTGTTGAGAGAAACTATTTATCCATCAGCTCTTCTATCTATCATGCTGATTGTATAACTATATTATCATTTATTTAGGCATTTACATAACCAAACAATGTGGAGCTGAGTTTAAATGGTAAGAGTTTTTAATAGTAAACTGTATTATAAATTTGGTTGAGACATACGGCACAAACCAGAAGTTTGATTTTCTCTGGCTCTGTTTTTTTTTTAACTCAGGTTTCACATCAGATATGTGACATATTTCTTCTACCAGAGGCAGGCAGTGTATGAGTTTCTTTATTACTACCATCCCGACTGAGCGGCCAAATAAGAAATATGAGCTTTGTAACTTGCAGCTCATATTCAGAAATGTACAACAAAAAATATTGAGGCCCTGCACAGAGAATTTGTATCCAAAATCGTATTGATCAGACAAGTCTGAAAGAAGATTAATCTTTGTTTGCCTTGCTGCTTATTGGATTTCACTTTGTTTTATATGAAAGGCTTTCGAACTGTTGTCTTCCAGAAGTTTGGTGGCCATTTGATTAGAGAGCACAGGGATGACCAAAGCTGATCAAAGCTAAGCAGAACTACTGGCTTTTGTATTAAACTTATGAGAGCACGGACCCTCAACATTGTTGAACAATTTGTAAGACAAAACTATATATGGATGATCACTGATACCTCAACCAACCAGCAACTTGGTTGGAGGAAAATTCAACAAACAACCAGCAAATAAATCTATAGAGCTTCATGTGAAGGGAACAATAAGGTCGAACAAATAAGTGAGTTTGTAAGTAGTTTGACGTTCAACCTATAGTTTATGTATATATTAATAAATGGAACGAATTACAACACATAATTTCTTATTTAACAAAAGATAAACCAAATACAGAAGCAGTGAGTGAAAAGGGAATAATCCCCTCTGATTTGATGGTGTGTTACTAGCAATAAGAAGTAGTAATGATTTCCTTTTTGAAATTCTCAGTCTCTCGGGTGATAATGGAGGAATTTTGGCCTACTCTTCTTTACAAAGTTGCTTCAGTTCACATCAGGTTGATCTCTGTTCTTTGACTGGATCATAACAGCTGTATATTCCTGTCTTCAGCTTTTCTCTTGTAGATTTGCTGCAGTGTTTAGCGTCATTGTCTTGTTGCATTATTCCATTTCAGTCAAACGTTAGCTGTCAGACAAATAGCCTCGTATTTGGCTGATGACTTGACTAACCTAACCCTTAACCAAACACCCCTACTTTGGTTTTATCTGCCTAAAGAAAACTTGCGGTAGGTTCAGATGCACTTTAGCAAAACTAAGATGTACTGCCATGTTATTTTTAAAGAAAAGAGGCTTTCTCGTGGTAACGCTTCTAAACGAGCAATACAGGTTTAGTCTCTTTTGAAGTGTAATGCCATGAACTTAAACAGACTGACACACACTGGCTTCAAAATGTAGATTAAGGTTTTTGCAGCTTCTCCGAGCATTGTGCCACTTGACCTTGGCCTGAACTTGCTAGGATATCCACTTCTGGATTGATTGGCAGCTGTCTTGAATGTTTTCTGTTTGTGAAAAATCCTTCTTACTGTAGAATGATGGACTCGGAATTGCTTGAAAATTACCTTATATCCTAGAGATGTGACGTGCATGAACAATTCGATTCTTTTGAACGGCTCTTTTAAATGAAAGATGGGAACCGAATCACAGCTGTGAGCCAAAGATTTGTGAGCCATACACTGCCTTTATCACATTTGTGACATCATAAAAGTCTGACTTACAACACGCTCCATTCATGTGAAGCATCTATGGGCAGAGAGTATTGTTTGGAAACAAATACTGTGAGTTCTATCCAAAACATTTACTAGATTTTGCACTGACTGCTATACATATCTATATTTTTAAAATCGTGTATAGTAGATTTTATATAGGTACATATTTTTTATTGTTTTATTATTTGTTTATTGTCATTTTCATATATTGTGTAATTCTGTAAGATAGTGTAAGAATGAGCGACTCTTTTGAATAGCTCTTTGTAAGGAACGAATCATCAAGATTCAGCTCCTTTTTAAGAGCCATTTCTCGGGTCGTTAGTGGTGGGTTTCATGTCCTCTACTATCCTTTTCATTCATGGTGCCAACTTTAAAAGTCAAACGGGGCAGAACTTTATAACATTGTCTTAATGTAAACATAACACAGAAATTAAATTACATAACTCAAATTTATTGCACAGCAATAAAAAAAGGGTTAAATTTCAGCTGAATCTGCATTTCCCATGAGCCTTTGCCGTCCAGATACTTTGAGTTTTGAAAGTAGCCCCGTCCCCTCTGACAGAAGCGTCTTTGCTAATCATTATTCTCACACTGCACAATGTAGAAAACTATTGGAAACAACTTATTTGTTTTATTAATGAGACACTGTTTATACAAAACATAAAAGGATAATTAGTCACTACCAAAAAGTTTAAGTTGAAACAAAATCTGGGCTAAGAGTGAGGGGAAATAAACTAAAGTGTGAGAGTAAAGCAGAAAGTCATATCCGCAAAAGCCGAAAGGAAATACATATTTTTTCCAATGCACGTTCAACTTCTGAACTCGGTGTGCCATATTTAGATTTAAATGTTTATTTTTACTAAATGTTTTCCATAAGTTGCAGGTTTTTAAGAGCTGCTTGGAATTTAAATGTCCTGTCAAGGCTTGGTCTCAGAACCACGTGTGGATCTGAGTGTTGCTGACATAAGCGGATGCTTGTCAGCTGTCATGGTGTCAAATAACATACCTGCATGCTTAACGCTTGCTTTTTAAAATTTATTTATTTTTGCACATTTTCAGCTGAAGCATCCCTTTGGCTAGTCCTGCTCTGTATATTTTTGTGCTCAGACTCAAGTTTCGTCAAGTCTCACAATCCATGCGGATCAGCAAGAATGAATGAGAAAAAACATTTTAATGATAATGATGACCTGGATAGCTTTGGCTAGAGGTTGTTTGGGTCTTGTTTATGGATAAAAACAATCACTATATCGTTGTTTTAAGATATTTTTTTAGGGGGGGTCATTAATCTAGGTTACCATAACCACTCTGGACATTGGCTGGCAGCATTATGTTGCAACACTGAGAAGCAATATTTCCTGGATTAAAATTTTATTTTAGTATAGCATGAAATTTCAATTAAATTCTAACTGGGATTTAGATTACAAAAACAAAAAATAAATAAATAAACAAATAAAATACGGGGAGCAGCACAAAAGTGCTTTACATAAGTATAAGTAAAAACCACAATGTAAAAAAGAGTTTAACAACAAATAAAACACCTGTTTTTCTCTCTCTCTCTCTCTCTCTCTCTCTCTCTCTCTCTCTCTCTCTCTCTCTCTCTCTCTCTTTCTCACACACACACACTAACAAAATGTCAAAATTTACAATTTTGATAAACACAAATGAGATTTTTAGGGAATTAATACATGCTCAAGTGGGATTTGATGAATTTTAAAACTTTGTTGCATAGGGTTTAGGTTTACACCTAAGAGATCAGATCATAAGAAAAACACCAGAAGAAGAATTGTGTTTAATAGTGAAAGCAGGAACATTTCCACATGAACAATGTGAATCGAATTCAAGGGAAAAAGCTTTGATTTGCTAGGGTCCATAAAGTTTGGACTCTGGAGCAATGGAAGAAGGTCATGTGGTCTGATGAGTCCAGATTTATTCAGTTCCAGAGTGATGGAAGCATCAGAGTAAGAAGAGAGGCAGATGAAGTGATGCAGTCGACATGTTTTTTTTTTCCTATTGCACAAGCCTGTGGAGGCAGTCTATGATCTGGGGTTGCTGCAGGTGGTCTGGTCAAGGTTCAACAACAGTATGTGTCCAAAGAATGAGGTCAGATGATACCTGAATGACCATGTTTTCTCATCTCCCCTGATGGCACGCGCATATTCCAAGATAACAAGGCCAGAATTCATTGGGCTCAGATTTTGAACGAGTGGTTCAGGGAACAGAAGACATCATTTTCCCACATGGATTGGCAACCACAGAGTCCAGACCTGAACTCCGTTGAGAATCTTTGGGATGTGCTGGAGAAGGTTTTGCACAATGGTTGCACTCTCCCATCATCAATACAAGATCTTAGAAAAAAAAAAACAACTCAACACTGAATGGAAATAAATCTTGTGACATTGCAGAAGTTTTTATTGAAACAATTCCACAGATAATACTGCTGTAATCAAAGCTAAAGGCAGTCCAAAGGAACATTAGAGTGGATAACCTTATTTTTGAATGAGCAGTGTAATATATAAGCAAGACAAAGAGCTCATTTAAAAACAGAAGAACAAGCTAGTTTCTAAGTATGTCTGGTAACTCTGTTGTGTCTCATGTGTTTTTCCCACCAGAGCTCAGGCTGTGAGGGGCTCTGCTGAAGGCTTTGGAGTCATGAATATTTCATCATTCATACATTTACTTTTTACTGGTCTCTGCTGGCAGAGCAGGCTGGTTACTTTCCCCTTACCACATGCAAAGTGCAGATACACACGAGGAGGTGTTTGACAGTTTGTTTCTATGAGGACATCATAAGGACAATCCAGCCTGCCTCAGCATGACTGTAATACATAAAAAGCCATGGTGGAGGTGTGCTGCAGAAAAGAGGTTTCCAGCAAGCTGACATGCTGTTTATCAGCAATAAAAGGGTAAATATAAGTGTGTTGGCTTGCTAGTCACAAAATGTCTGAGTGTCCACCCTCAGCCTGCTTAGCGTGTGTTTGTAAAGGTGAAAGGTATAAAACGATGCATGCTGATTTATTTCAGGAAACGAATGCATAGCCCTTCTAAGTTTCACACCTACAGGTATAACTCTTGTGTGTTGGAAGTATGGAGGCTTTGCACACAGAGTTGCTTTAAATTTAATCAGCAAAAATTGGTTTTTAATGCCATCCATCTTAAATTATCCCATCTCTTCACACTTCATTCTGCTCTGCTTACACATGCACGTTTTACTCATGCTGCACTCATTATCACATGTGATCTTATTCATTTAAAGCAGAGATTCTGTAAAGGTGATTTCTCGGGTGTTCTCTCCAACATAAATGTACTTAATGATTTGAATATACTGTATATTTAGCAGAAAACTGAGCCGTTGGGGAGCTGAGGTAATAAAATGTGTCTTTTTTAACACAATTTTATATCTAATCATAAATGCAGCTTCGCCTGTTATTCTTTACAGTTCTAGGACATTCTTGCTTCTCGTAACTGAGATTGATTATGTATAATTCAAGGTTATTTCTGCTGCTTAGAATTTCAAGAGACCTTTTTTTTTCCCAAAAGCATTGTGAGAATAATGGGAAATCCTAAAAATCAAACCACTGTGGTTTGATTATAAATTAATTCCACAGAGATAGTGGTTGCTGCTGTTTTTAAAATGTTTAATGAACAAAGTAGACTTGGCTAATGTTACCACTGTTATCACAGCAGTATATGTGAGTGTGTGTGTGTGCGTGTGTTACAGGGAAGAACAAAATTATTTCCTTTCTAAGTAAATGGCCCCCCTGATAAAGTATTGTCCATCCTCTGGCTTCCCATTGAATAAAAGTCCAGCTCTGCTACTGATGTTTATGCTTTATTCCCGTGGGCAGTGTTTCTAAACTTTGTCAAACAACACGTAATTAATGTGAGTCTAGTCTAGTTTAGTCTTCATTTCATGCATTTGTTTTCTTTTTATCCACTTTTTCAATAGCAAGATGTAAGTATTTATTTTACTGGCTATTTGATAATGAATAGCCAACGTGGCCGACTGCAAGCGCTGATTTGCATCACTTGTCTAAGTTTGAATAGAATACACTTAAATAGATTCCATCATAAACAGGGTAGTTTGCCAGAATTACATTTGCATTATATAATTAATTCATTTTTAATCAAATGTAAATATGCTGCTGTGTTCCCAGGTCTCAGGAGTTACCTTCTTTGGTTTTTATTTTTATTTTTGGGGGGGACTTGAGGCTTTTATTATAGCTTGACAGGAAAGGGGGCAGGGAGAGGGATTGGGTAACATGCAGCAGAGGACCACATGCAGGATTCAAACCTGTGATGGAAGAGTTGAATCAAGGGACGGCTGCTGAACCAGAATAAGAATAATTTTACTACTATTGGGGGACTTTGGAATGAAAATGTTGTAGCAAAATTGATCAGGCGTGCAAGTATAATAGTCATATTTTTATTTTGAAGGTGCATTTATGAGCTTGAGGGTTACTTTCATTTTGTTTTCTCATTCTTTCCTCCCACTGCTAAATGTAGCCGGAAGCAGTAGATGAGCAGATGTCACCTCTTTTTTTGACCATATCTTCTTTTGCATGTTCTCATCATTAACAATGAACAAACCATGGTGCAGAAGACCCTCATCATGAGAGCAACAGATTGTGATTGATGGGTGGCGTGCCTGCTGAGACGTGGGTGGAGGAGACAGTAATGGCACAGACAGCACATCAGCAGATGGCTGGTGATATAAAGCAGTAGCCTCGCTCCAGATAGGTTAATTAGCCTGATGAGTAAAAAATGTGTTGAATTTGGCACCTTGTCTGCACCTAGTTGATGTGTTGTCTCACATTACTTATCTATCAGTATTCAGGAGCCGGCAGATGAGCCTTCCTCTTTACTCTGGTGAGAACCAAACTGTCAGGGCTAAGGAGTAGGTGATATCAGTTTTCACTGGTCTGTTGACCGGCAATTCATTTTAGTATCAGGTGTCATTCAAAAAGAACAAGGAGGAGATGAAGCTTGAAGCATAAATCCCTGACAGGAATAAGAGACGGCTCTGTTCTTGTGTGCATTGCATAAAGCGGTAAAAACCTGTTTCTGACTAAATATGCTAAGACTTTTCAGCTCAATATGAAATATTTTCAAGATCAAGGCACAGTATACTTCATTGCTCCCTTGGGAAATAGGTCATGGGTCCATTTTTGTTGCCACACAGGGTCCAACTACTACTCAGATTTAAAAGATACAATTACAGTAGCAATTCAATGTTTGCAAGCTGACCTTATGAATAGCTACATATCAGTCAAAGAACCTCACATGAATATTCCTGAAAGCGAGTGATTAAAGTTTGGTGTCAGTTTTTTCCCCATTATTCCTTGCACATACATTTTCAAGATTTGATAACAAAGTGATGAGAGAAATTTTAGGTGGATGTTGGGTTGGCAGAGGGGCTAAAAAAGCAGCAGCAGCAAGTAGGAAGACAAGAATACAGGAACTTCTCGGCTTAAATAGACCACCCAGATTGGATGAGAACATTTGATATGTGACATGAAGAGTGTGAGGCATATCACATTAGGGACGGGAGAAACCAATATTGTTGCTTTCAATATGAAAACATTACTTGATTGTACTTTTTCATCAGTACCAACACCAATACTTTTTAGCCCTTGAAGAAAAACAATAACATGATTCCTTCTCTTTACATGTCTGAAAGTCAGAAGTATAAACTTATATCTCCCTACCCCATTTTCACAATATGCTGTATCACTCCAACTCAAATCTGTTTTAAATTAGAAGATTTAGAAGACAGATTTCCTTAAATTGAAAGAACAGTGTCCAGAAATCTGCATTAAACCAGTATTATATTAACACAACATCCATATCACCATATCATGACATCTATCATGACATCTGATAGCCGACCATAATCGTGTGCCATGAGGAAATACACTGGGGCTGGTTTGGTGCAGAATTTTTTAGGCTAATATAGCCTAATACTCTCAGAAGTAAAAACAAATAAGTTTTGAGTAGTTTAGTGGTGTTACAATATTTAAACAATTACGGAATTAAATATTTTGACAGGCAGTTATCAAAATATTGAATCTGGAGTATCAATACGCCCATCGCTAGATCACATGGGAGGCAGCAGAGCTTTGTCTACACTGAAAATGATGCCGTTCACTCTCTCCACATCTTACCAATGCTTACTTGGCTGCAAATGCTTTTAAAGGTTGGAGATGATGATTGTGACTGAACTTGTTTCTGAAAGAGGTTGCTGCTTTCAGACCTTTCAAGCGGTTGCACTTTTCTACTTATTCCCACTGGCATGTAGCAAGAGTTTGAATTAATGTATTTAGATAGATTTAAATATGACCAAACATATGGTTAGACGGTAAAAAAAATCTGAATGTTATGGTACAGACATTTTTCTGTTTGTGTGTCTTGACTCCTGCCATGGCACATGAATGTTAGCTTACAGAAAATCACAGCCTGGGGATCTAGTATCGTCTCACAACGTTCAACCACAGGCTGTGACATAACTATGTTTTGGATAGGCTCACAAAAAAGTGCATATTTCATATTTTCTTGTATTTGGGTTTGGGGAACTTAGGTTAGGAATATGTTGCTATAGCCTATTTATTTGTGTTTGGATAAGACTAATAGCAGATTGCAATATTAAGCAAATAGACTACACAAATCAAATAATTGGTAAATAAGACAGTAGGTGAATTTAATCAAATTAAGCAAACGAACCTGGTTTTCATGTGCATTATTTTTCTGAGAAAGGGGGGTTGTTCAGTGGCATGAGTCTGCAGTGATAATATCATGTACTCAGTTGTTTCTGTAGTTTAAACTTATCATTGTGCCTCCCCCCCTTTTTGGCATCTAATCAAATTCTGCCAGTGCCTCCACTGTTGCCGTGTCTGCCTTCCTGCTGTAGAAGAAACTGCAAACTTTCAACTCCTTTCAAGAAACTGTCAAACGTGAGCAAGCAACATTAAAAGTGGAATTGACCCTCTTTGTGTTGAATACTCAGCAGCTAGTGCAACCAGCAAGCGAAAGGTATTCTATAAAGATCTGCTTATTTTTTAATACCTGCTGGCAATGTGGTATCACTAGCTTCCAATTTGCATGTAAATCTGTTCTTTCTTACTGGTATACTGTGAGGAGGATTATTATGAGCAGCTCAGCAGACATACTCAAATATATTCTGACTCTATTATAGGATTCCTCTCATCAAAGATTGGTCTTTGTTATTAAGACCTCAACCACAAGGGCTTAAACACAGACCTGAATAACAGATTAGGCAACTTGGTTTGATGGTGCTATAAGGCACTTCAAACATTTACTTGAGTCTGATGTAAACAAAATACTGCTTGTTCAAAGGATATCAGGGAGAAACCTGTTTGTGGAGCTGCATAATGCAGGATGCTGAGGATCACAGCCTGTACTAAACTTTAAAGTGTGCTACTGGATCTGTGCTCTCAGATCACCCTGTTTTCTATTTATTTTTATTTTTTAAGACCTTATTACCACTTATAAAAGGTGTAGGGGATTAACCTTGTGTTGTCAAAGGTTTCAAAAAGATAAGACACTATAAGAATAGCACATGCCCCGCTCTTAGCTCCGTGCCTCGTTCTGCTTCAAAGCAAACAAATGTGTGAAAGTCAACACATTGGCCATTTTGAACACACCATGGTTGATTCAGCAGAGAAATGAGAAAGTGACAGAGCAACAGGTAAGACAAAAGTCAACATTGGAATGACTTTTACTGGAGAGAGCTCAGAGAAGAGACAATACGCTAAATTAGTCGTAATCTCTCTTATAAATGAGACCTGTCTCAATGGGACTCCCAGTATAAATAAAAGTTAACTAAAATAATTTAGGGGGCGCCAAAGTAAGAAAATCTGCCAAAGTTCAGTAGTGCTGCTTTAAACCACGGGGCACAAGTTTTAACAGCCCATTCTTTAATTTAATTATTTGTTTTTTTCTTACATTGCTCCTTATTTGCTTAATTTGAATATATGAAAACTCCTTGGTGACATCAGAAAATAATCATGATTCAGGCTAAAATATATTCTTTACAACACCACTGTCACCTTAAATTAGATACTTGTGGTTCCTAGAGTCTCTAATAATAAAATGGGAGGCAGAGTCTTTGGCTATCAGGCCCCTCTCTTATGGAACCAGTTCCCAGTTTGGGTTTGGGAGGCAGACACCCTCTCTATCTGTAAGATTAGACCTAAAATCTTTCTTTTGAGAAATCTACAGTTAGCGGTGGTGAGTCATCCCTTAGTTATGCTGCCACAGGCTTAGGCCTTCTCCACACGTAGCAGCGTATCTCACAAAACGAAAATATTTTTCTACAATTTGGCCTGTCATCCAAACAAAAAGGCAGATTTATGTAATTAAAAAACCTCCGACCAAAGAGAAGATTTGCGAAAACTCCGTTTGCACGTCTGTGTGTTGTCATAAGTAACCGGGGTTATAAACGTCACTTTCTGCAACAAAAATACTCTCACGTCACCTTTGTTTATAGCAGCATTGATGTCCTCAAATCGTTGAGCATTGGTGTTATCCATTGTCTAAACGCTTTGTGTTTGTTTGTTTTTATAAGCTCCACTAGCCATTTCACGTTCGAAGGCGCTGATGCCAGTTTTGGGTCAGGCCGGGGGCTACCGCCACCTAAAGGTTTGGAATGCTTATGAATGTGCTTAACAACGCAGTTATGCAGTTAGGTGTGGATTGATTTTTTTTTTTACAGAACCGATGTGGTGTTTACTTTTTTTTATTACACGGATATTCTGTTTTACAAAAACCTGGCTACGTGTGTACATGGTCTTAGACTGCTGGCTAAAAGTTGCAGTACCTGTTGGTCTCTTCTTCCTGTCCTCTCCACCCCATCTGGTCGAGGTAGATGGCTGCCCTCTTTAAGCCAGGTTCTGGCTTTAGGTTTTTGTCCTTCCTGTTAAAATTGAAGTTTTTTCCTTTACACTTTTGTCCTGTGCATGATCAAGATGGGGGATTAAATTAAAGTTAAAATTCAGTGCAATTTGTTAGATTTTTCCTTATATAGGTTTTTTTTTATTATGAATTGGCATGAATTGGCACTATATAAACATGATTGAGTGTATCATTGCCATGCGAAGAACAGCTGATGTGTTGGTGATATCTCGGCAGGACTTTCCTCAGGTTGGCGCTGTTAAATTCCCCAGCTACAATAAATGCAGCCTCTGGCCGTGAAGTCTCTGCCCTGACAATAACTTCAAACAGTTCTTCCATGGCCTCGTTGGTATCAGAGTGTGGCGGAACATACACTACTGTCATGACAAGCGACGTGAACTCACGTGGAAGATAAGGCATCTGATCATGAGGTGCTCCAGGTCTGGAGTACAGCCCATAGAAATAATTCCCACATCTGAGCACCACTTGTTGTTCACCATGAAACAGACACCACCTCACACCTTGCTCTTTCCTGAATGTATAGTCCAGTTCAGCCGCTAAACGGAGAGTCCCTCGGGAACAATAGTGTAGTCCGTGATCGAGCCAAGTTTCCATTAAAGGGAACACGTTCCAGATGTTAATCTTCTGTTGAAACGCCATCCTGCTCTGAAGTTCATCCAGCTTGTTGTCCAATGACTGAACATTTGCCAGAGGAATACTCGGTAGAGGAGGCCGATTCCCCCGTTTCCTCAGCCGGACCAGGACTCCAGCTCGTGACCCTCTTTTCCTCCACCGCTCAGGTACAACAACAGGTAGGCGCCGCCACGAAGATTCCCCGTTGTAAGCTGGTGGTTATCTCAAAATTAAGATTAGCTCATTAGCCATTGTTTGTGTCTAGCTTAGCAACTACAATCCTAATGAGTAAACAAGAATGCAGCTATGCCCCATGAACTTTAAATTATCCACAAAATAGCAGAAATCAACAGAGGACTCTTATCAGAAATGATTACACATTAAACCTTGTCATAGGTCATTAGAGCCTGTAAGAGCCAATGATACATGGTGTAGACATGCTGCTGTTTTTACCTGTTCTCCATTGAGGACGTCAGATAAACAAGTTTAGTCCGCCCACCAGAAGTTTAATATGTGTTACGTTTCAAGCACCAGCCCATCTCCACTTAGGACATGACATCATTAAAGTAATCTAAAATTAAACAGTAACCATTGTGTTATCCTTTAGTTTACGATGGTTGCTTTTATCCTTAGGAAGAAATTCCTCACATGTGACTTTCTTCTCCAGCTCTCCAAAAATTTCAACATCCTTTAAGGGCATATTCATACCAGCCTTTTTTATTTAAATCCAAGTCTGTTTTCTAAGAAAGTCTGCTTCATTAGGGGTATTGTGGTTGTGCAAACAAATTCTGATTTGAATCAAAGAAGCAGACTCTGTCCGCCCACAAATGTGGGTCTCGGTCCACTTCAAGCGAACCAAATACAGGAAGCAGACTACGAATCAAAGTGCACTGTGGATTCAACACATGGCATTTAGGGTAAACACAACACACGTGTGGGACGATAGGCAGCTCTGGATTGGATAAATGGCTCAAGGGTCAGACATGGAAGACATTGGGTAATATTTTGAGAGAAATCTGATCCACACAAGCTCACTGGGATATGATGCAACTCCATATTTAGCAGTTATTTACTAGAAACCAAAGTTCTGCATTAACCAATTGATGAACAAATATTCTTCTTCTCCGTGTGTCTCATCTTTTCCTTCAGTAATTCTTAATACAGCACCACCTTTGGTGGAGAGTGCAACATGTTATTTAAAAGGCTCAATTTGTTTGAGTAGTGCAGCGTGAATGCAGACTCAGTCCAGAAAAATTATGCACCGCCCAACTGAACCATCCCCAATCGGACCAAATCACTAGCAGATCAGCAGAGAACTGTTGTCACTGGTGGGTTATATTTTGAGCAAAGTGAGGGTTCATGGAGCTGTCAGAGCAACAACTCGTTGCTCTAAATAAGATGAATGAGCCAAAACTTCCCATGATAACTGTGAGCTGTTATGTCTTTACATGTACTGCAGACAGAGCTCAAAGCATACAGATCCTGACAGCGCTGATGAACTGCTACGTGTTTTATGCTGAAGGGCAAGCCCATGTTCTTCAGGAGAGGCTTCACAATGCTTTAGATGTCAGACATTGTGGAGGAAGATATGGGATAAATTTAAACTGAGCTCATATCTGGCAGCTCTGTCATGTAAACTTGTTCATTCTGCTCTGCAAAATCAGCTCTCCCTTTACAGACATTGTTGGGTGATGCATAAATAATGAGGGCCATCAGCCATCATTATAATTAACTGTTATCTGTAACTTTGCACCGTGGCAGACGTCTTTGCTTTGCAAACCAACCTCTTTCCTATAATGTGTTGTAATTATGTTTAAGCACCATGAAAACAATGCATAGTAGTGGACACGCAACATTACTTCACCTCTAGAAAGCAATTACCACCTGACACATGGGTTCCCTTGATCAACACAGCAAGTGTAATGACCAGCAGAAATCCACTTTTGGAGACAGGAGGTGATGTAGGGAGAACCAATGTGAGATTATTAAACAGAGATAAAGGTTGGGTTACCCTTACTTTGATTTTTAGTTAATGATAACCTAGATTTTGACAATCAAACTACTTTTCTGTTCTCTCTCAACCTAAAGAGATATTGATCTTAACTCAGAGCCATCATCATGCTGTTCTAAAAAGAGTTATTTTTTCATTGATTACTATGACTCTGATCTTTTTGGTTTTGGAGGACATGAAAAACCCCATAAAATATAAGTGTAAACTTTCCTAAGAAAGAAATATTCATGACTATATAGGAACTGTGACAAAGTGAAATGCTTGATCCCAGTGTGTAAACTCTCAGATAATCTTTATTGCACCAGCTGGGCAACAGTCTTCATACACCACTATTCCTTCCAGTGTAGATGCCAGCTATTTTAATTAAAAAACTTAAACAAAAGGACATTTCTTCAGAGCATCCTTGAGAAAAATGTCAAGTAAAATTAAACCCTGTCAGTAACCATCAGTCAGTAAGTCACGGGCATTGCTAGAAATAGGGCCATACTTGTTATAATTCACAGTTTATGTTTATGTGTTTACTGTTATGTTGTTTCATGTTCTTGGTTTTTGTTAGGTTCAGGGTTTAGTTCTGTGATTTATTTTTGGTTCCTGCTTATTAGTTCACCTGGTCTGATTAGCTATCACGTCAATTAGTGTTAGATGAAGTCCATGTCATGTTAGAATTTTGCCATAAGTCTTTTGTTTTGTAATTTAAGTTTTACCTTATTAAAACTGTTTACCTGCACCGGTCTGCCTCCCACCTCTTAAAGCCTGTACTTGGGTCTTCACATCCATAGCACCATGACAGAATGGACTGGCCACACATGGGCCCTTCCTACATCCCATCAGCGGTACTGGCGAGATGGCAACAGGGATGTAACCCAGTGATGGACCATTCTTCCGACAGGTCGCTGTTTTGGGGGTCCAGACTGGCAGTTTAGCCTGAAAGATCCATGCCTCATGGGTCTGCATGGACCATGGCGGTAGCAAGAAGGAAGCGAGGCTCCAGACAACCTCGCCTCGCACCATCTCCACCAGCTCCACGGTCCACATCTCCAGTGTCGCCACCAGCTCCATGGCTCACGTCTCCAGTGTTGCCTTCAGCTCTGCAACATTCCATGCCAGCACCCAGGTTGCCTTTAGAGCTTCATCGTTTCACGCCGGCGCCAAGTCCAGGCTGTTGTCTGAGGGGGTTCCAAGGTGTGACGCTCCTCATCCAGCTTGAGTCCTTGGTTGGGACGCTCCTCCTCCGTCTCCTGTGGTTCACGTCTCCAAGGAGGTCACACCTACTCTGCCTTCAACAACACAACCCGTCTTTGAGCAGATTCTGCTGGACTCACTATAGATCAGTCTGCTTTTGGCGTGGCCTCTGGGCTGCCCTCCAGATAAAAGTCTGCTGTCGGTGCAGCCTCACAGCTGTCTGCCAGGAATCTGATATCTTGACTGTTTGCTTGGGCCTGGTATAATAAAAGCCAAAATGAACAGACTTTATTCATTTTTATTTTTTATTTGAAGGGAAAAGAAAAACCATAAGCTGGAAAAAGGGTTTGAGCAAATGTGTTGTTTGAAAAAGGGTTTTGGAATTTATTCTCCAGTAAATATCCACTGAGGTATGTTTTGCATTAAACCCCCTGTCTTCCACTGAACATTAGCTACTCTGTATCTTATAAAATGCAGACTGGACACCTTTCTGGTAGATGGTGCCTGGGGACTTTATTTTTTTCTAGTAAATCAGTACAGAAATACTTGTGTTAATTGTATGAAAATGTAATTAATTGTAAAGGAAAATTGTTGCATCACTTAAATCAATAAAATACATTGACAAAGAAAATCAAACAGAAAATAGAAATATAAGAGTGTAAGATAGGTAGATACTTTATTAATCTCCAAGAGAAATTCACAGTTCCAGCAGCTTTCAAGGTGGAAACATATAGGCCTGCAAGTTACAGTATAAATGCAAAAGTAAACTATAATAAAAAATAGGTAAAAATACTAACAAAAAAATACCGGTAAGGTGCATGTGTCCAAGGCATGGGGGAGGAAGGATCTCCTCAGTCTGTCCATGGAGCAGCTTCAGTGACAGCAGTCTGTCACTGAAGCTGCTCCTCTGCCTGGAGATGGTGCAGTGCAGTGGGTGATCAGGTTTGTCTATGATGGACAGAAACCTGCTCAGCGTACGTCGCTCTGACACAGATGTCAGGCTGTCCAGCTCTGTGCCAACGACAGAGCCTGCCTTCCTCACAAGTTTGTGCAAGCACGCTGCGTCCTTCTTCTTGAGGCTGCCCCCCTACACACTGCTGTGTACAGGAGGGCACTTGCTACCACAGACTGTTAGAAGATATGTAGCAGCTTCTTGCAGATGTTGAAGGAGGCCAGCCTTCTGAGGAAGTACAGGCGGCTCTGTCCTTATCTGTACAGAGCATCAGTGTTGGCAGTCCATCCAGTTTATCATCCGGGTTTTTTGTATGTGTGTACCACCTCTACACAGTCCCCTTTGATGATGACCGGCTCTGGGTGCAGCATGGGTCTCCTAAAGAGCATAAGAGAGAGGTAGTGTAAGGTGCTGAGTTAAACAACGAATAAAAAACAACATGATAAAGATAACAAATAAATATAAACACTATTACAAGAGATTTCAGTTCAGACTTAAATTACGGTACAGAGTTGTGCAGTTAATTGGCCACAGTGAATTCCTGTGGTGTTCTATATTGCAGCAAAGGGGGAATGAGTCTGTTGTTGAACATCCTCCTGAAGTTGTCCGGCATATTGTGGAGAGGGTGTGAAGGGCTGTCCAGTATAGTTTTTAACTTGGGTTGCACAGATAATCTGACCACTGTGGATTTTATGTAGCTTTTAGTGAAACAGTTCAGCAGATATAGCACACAATTAACACTTCTGTCCAATTGTGTTTCATACAACAACTGGCCCAGGAAGGTTACAGAGTCCACAAAATAACATCAAGATTCATGAACAAAATAAAATATTACTGTAACTCCATTTAATTTCCCTGTGATTAAGGTTCAGCACAAACACAATTACTCACAATCGTACCACATTATCTGAACACTGCCTGTACATTTGCTATTGCTGCTAACTGTTAGCATTGCAGCTAATTTACATGAAATAAAATCACAAAACAACATAAACACACACAAGATAAGTAAATGGCCAACTCCCATATTACCGCAAAATCTTAGTGTCAAATGATTCCATGTAACTGTGATACATCTCTGATAGTAATTATTCTGTGTTGCCCCTAAATGAACCCTAATGTGCTGCAATCAGCTCAAAATGTGTGTTAGTTTAAGTGTGCTGTTCACCTCAGCAGCTCTTTCTCCTCATTTAATTTTCTCTCATTCATTCTTTCTAATTTTTTTTATTTTTGATTGCCTAATTTTCCCTTTCTTGGGAAAAGACATGACATTTCCCTGCCTCCTATGGCTGTCCGATCAATCCATACATGTCACTCAGTAGCAACACCAGGTGCACGTGTGGACTAAACCATTTTGCACCTTTTTAATTTGGTGAGAAGGGCTTAAGAGAATATTTACTATCATGGTAAATGCAAAATTCAGAGCAAGTTTATGCTCACTGGAGGGCACCAGGGCAGGGGGAGTGCAGAGGGAAGGCTGGCTAGCTGTGTTGTTCGGGTGGGTGGGGGGACTTTTGGGCTCTTGAAGCTCTGGGCCCTACGCTCTGGTCTTTGCTCTGATCGTCCTGGATTGCACGGGTCTCTGGGTCGCTATAGTCTACCTCTAGCCTTTGTGGAGGCATGGTTGCATTTACACGATCACACTCACCTCTGCTCACTCCTCGCACCATACCCTGCATGTTGACAGAGTCCCTGCATTGTCTAGTGGGTTTATACACAAACTACTTTTGTTAGGGCTTTTTTGTGTGTGTTTCTGGTACTTTATTTTTTTGTAGTGATTTGTTTTTTTCTGCTTTTAGTCTTTTAAAAGTGCTCCTGATTGTCCGCTTTGTTTTCTTGTAAAAGCCATAGAAAATTATCATGTTGGGGGTCTGTACAGGTGGAGCAGTTGGTTGTCTGGTGTTTGCTTGGATTGAAGGCTTGTTGCCTTTATTCTGGCGTATCTGTCTCATCTTTCTTTACTTTACTCTTTTTCATTTCTATTTATTCTCCTTTTTTCTGTCCCCTCCAGTCAGGTACTGCAAAAATTAAAAAATAAGACCAAAAACACACAAACAAACAAACAAAAAACAAAAACAAATAAACAAAAACCAGATTATTAAAAGTAGCTTTACACCCATAAAGTTCCCTTGGCAAGGGAAATTTGTTTGGCACAACACAGCAGCCAGACCATCAATCTGCTGCTACTATGCTAGAAAGGACAAGTTTTATTTAAAAAAAAAAAAGGAAAAAAGAAAAACAGAAGAAGCTATTTTCCAGCCATTTCTACAGCATAGATTGACAAACTGTCATTATGAATGAAGCAACATCCAAGTGAGCTATAAATGGGTTTCCAGCTTTCAAACGTTACAAGACGTGCATGCCTCAAGGGGAAATTTTCGTAGTCTGTAAATTATTGTTGACTCCATAATGAAATACTGTACATCAATCATAAGAAATTTCTTCATACATCAGAGTTTGGATATAGACTTGTGAAAAGTGCAAACTGACAACATTTCCCACCTATTGTGGGTTTAATGGTGGACTTTATGTTCCTCTTATATTTACAGTATCAGTGGCATGACGGTACTATTAGCTTCACCTAGCTCAATGTGTGATAATATTCAGAGGCAGCAGTGGCTCCGATGGTAGAGCAGGCCACCCAAAAATCGTAAGGTTTGTGATTTGAATCCTGCTTAAGTCCAGTCAATCTGTCAGTGTGTCCTTCGGTGGGGCACTTTCCCCTCCTTTCCCCAAGTGTCCGCATCGCTGGCGTATGAATGTGGGTATTGGAGAGATTGGCTGTAATGTTTCTGCCTCCTGGCAGCTGTGGCTACACATGTAGCTTATAATCACCAAGTATGAATGTGAGTAAATGAATATTGTCTCTACTGTTGGTACATCATGTAATGAGTGCAAAATAAATCTAATCCATTCTTTTGATAAGTTGAAGTTTACAACTCCATCATTTAACAGACGTTACACCTGCTGTAGAAAACATCTTCATTGTCAGGGATAATATCAAGATCTTTTAAATTTGTAGCCTGTTTGATATTTTTTCATTCGCGATTTCTTTATTATCACAATACAAAGTAAAAAGAAATTTTGAGCTGTTAGTGAAGATGGATTTATTGATATTAAGGCTGAGGTCCAAACTGTAATCAGACAAACTAAGCTAGCTGTCAAATACCTTAGTGAGCAATTTCATGGCCTGATGCACATCACAAGTGTGTTTTTGTTAAATTTGCATACTGATAAAAAATTTCATGAATATACTATTTAAGATTTTTGTTTAAACATAGATTAAAGCATGCAGATGTCACTGCATTATGACCTGCTAAACCTAAGTCTGTTCTGTTACTGTCCTGGATCTACCATCTGTGATCTCCTTGGAATTGTGAACAATCCCCATTCATCTTTTTAGGTGATTGGTGAAGTTGGCTGCCATGTCATTTCTGTTTAGGAGTCAGTTCTGCCAAAAAACTGGCTTTCTATCTTTCAGCTGCACACACAAGCATTTTAACAGGACATCAATCTTGCATGCACCCAGACCAGATTATTATCTGGACTATGCAGCAATTCTGTTCATTACATGTAGAATGGAATTTGGCATCATCTTGCTGAAATAAGCAGGGTCTTTCATGAAAAAGTCACCAATTGGAGGCAGCAAGAGTCGGTAAATATCTCACACATACAGCATGTAGTTCAGCATTTACTTGCGGAATTAGATAAAAGTCAAAAACCTTTCATTATAAAGTGTATCCTCTTTTCTTTATAACTCTGTGTGTCCATGATAGTCACAATTTGCATGTTAAGTTTTAAAAAGACTTACAGCTACACTCATTATTGCGTGGACCTTCAGCTTAAATTGCAGCTCCCGTTTATACCAACAAAGTAAAACGATTCATTCATCAAAGTCCTTCTCTCCGTGGTGCTGCTGAGCCCGGTGTCATCTAACTGCCCCCTGATGGGGCGAATGATATTCTTGGGCACAAGCCTGGTTCTCAGATCAATACCAGCACCCAGTCAATCTTCTCCAATGAATCACGAGCACCAGCAGGAACCCTCTGGAATGTATTTCTTTTCTCAGCATGGGCACCTGTGGCACTGATAAACAGACCAAACACACATTAGCTGTTCTTTTGGATCATCTGCTGCTGCAGTGAAAGACAATGACCTCCTTTTCAGTTAAACTTGTCCTGAGCCTACCTGTTTAAAGTGTAACTACACAAGTGAATTTGTGCAAATTGCCATATGCCATAAACTGCAATGGTTGAGGTGCAAAGTGTGTGTGTGGGGGGGGATCAGGGTGTGGAGAGTTGGTGCTTCGTATATACACAGGCAGAAATGATTGAATGACAGACAGCAGCTCAGCAGCCATATACAGCCAGTACAGATTCACAAAGCAGCTACGCCACAGAGCGGTCTTTAAGGTGGAAGAGTTTTCCCCTCCAGAATCCCCTCAGTACACAAAGCAGTGATGGAAAAACAAGGTGGTCCTGAACCGTATCAGTCTGAGGCGTAAGCGCTCTTGTGCTGGCCTGTGTCAGCAGCTCCAGCACGCTCTGGCAAGATGTGGCGACTCGCGGAAGACATTTTTGACCCACAAATTTACATTTTATAAAGAACTTAAATAATGACAAATTTTAACAACAGTATAGATGGTTTTCATCACGATTAAGTATTACTATGTTACAGCTTAGAAAACAGAATTTAGGGTGCATTACCCCATTATTGCCCTAAACTGGTGTGAATTATACAGATTGCCATCAGTTGGTGATTTGTCAAGTTGTCATGAAGTGGCTGGATTATAAATCCAGTGGGAGCTCCATGTAACGGCTCTGGATCTGAACATAGATTATCACATAAGGTTAGAGTGTGCTTGTCAAAGTGTCAGCAGCTTTCTGAGCTGCTGTGGGGGTGTCACCAAAGCCAGAAATTCTGTGTGAAAGAAAAGACACAGAAACAGATTTGTAGTTGAACACAGAGTTACTTTGTGCTGATTTTACCTGTGCTTATATTTTCTGTGCATAGATTTAAAAGTAAAGCAAAACCGAGCCTTGAACCAAAGAGCTTGTTTCAGAGTTTAAAAGGTTTGTATAGTCTGTTTTGTGCCAGTTCTTGCACAGAGACACTGGGCATTTTATGAGTGTGATTCCTTCTGTTGTGCTAATGTTAACTTTTATATTGCAGATTTAACATTTTTCTCCTGCTTATCTGACATAAAACACAATTATTTTTTATTACAAAGTACTTCTCAGAAAACAAGATTAAAATGCCAGCCTGCTGTCTTTTGTCAAAGGAGGAAAACTAAAAGGAAAGATGTAGCTTTGCATTCTGTTGCAAGACAAAAAAAAAACAAAAAAACACACTGATAGAACCAAACAAAACCTAAAAATCCCGTTTTGAAGCACTGCCTCACAGTGGGCTGTAAGCCTGGGATGTCAGTGGCTAACTATTATAATAAAATATGGAAATAAATCTCCAGGAACCCCTTTCATTAAAATAACCAAATAAAGGGATGAATAAATAAATTAATTAAAAAAAACTATGCTGACTTACTGTAAAATTTGGGTTGATTTACTGAAGCCGTGCAGTGCAGCTGCAGAATTTATCCCGTCATTATTCACATAGCAGCTATATCATATGCTACTTACTAAGCTGCAACAAACTGATAGTAAATCTGAATATCACTTGTAGTATTAGGTATTTTTGGGCTAACTGGTATTGACATTAAGTTATTGCTTTTGTTCAATTTGTCTTGTTGGAATTTGGAGCTGAAAAAGATGTTTCACCCAAGCTGACTGTGTCCCAGATGCACTTTCAGAAAACACCTTTAGAGGCACAACAAATCATCACTGCGGTGAAATCCTCAAAGGCCTGTTGTTTGGGGAACATGGAAATGTAAATAGTTACACAATATTCCAGCTTCAGTCATTTTTCTGTATATCAAAATAAATCAATTTTATGATCACTGATCAGGTCATTAAGAGAGATAAAGTAGATTTAATATTCACTAAACCACATTTAAGGATTTTGTTTTTTATTTGTTTGATTTGTTTTGATTTTTATAGTTTGCTTTAATTTTTTGCCTTTTGATTTATTTATTTGGGTGCTTTGGGCAGACAGAGTCAGTATGGGGTTTTGGAGGGTGGCAGCAGGTGGGAAGCTGTAGAAAAGCCAGTAGGACTTATCTCTTCCTCCTTGTCTTAACTGGCAGTTGTCATTGTTTGAACAAATAAAGTAATCTATATTTCTTGATATGAGAGCTGATCCAGAGTAAGATGGATAAAGAGCCCATTCTTTACAGTGAATGAGAAGAGTCAACTCCCATCAGGGAGCTGAATCAGAAGAGGTAAGACTGCATTTTGTTGGGCACACCATGAGGCTAATATCAAGTGAGGAGAGACCAGGATCTTATCATTATGTGAAAGATTATGTGAAAATATAAAGGATGGCAGACTCTTAGAAAACAGAGGGTGAAGCAGGCTGGGTACACAGCGACATGGAGAGATGGGGAAATGGATTCGAATACAAGTGTGTCGGGAAAAGGTGAAGAAATCTAAAGTGACATAATGAGAAGAAAAAAAAAACTATTATATTGCATTGCAATTTTTCTCTGGGATGATGTATTTTTCATTAAGCCTTTAATGAAAGTTGTAGTTGTTGTAGTTTTGTGTTCAGTTGTTCATGTAAAAGTTTGATCAAATTATTAAAAGTAAATTAACATTTCAAAAATAATGCTTTTATGAAAACTACAAAAAAAGCTTACAACAGACAAATCATAAATTAGGCTGCAAAAAGAAAATAAACTCTTAGTTAAACTGCACAACAAGCTTTTTGGTAGCCGTAAAAGCAGGCTCTTCTTAGGGAACTGAGCCCAAAAAGCCAAAATTTTGACCAACGCCTGCTTTCCCATCACTACTGTCTTCCCACAGATGTTACTTGCTGGACACCACCAGGACATCAGAGGTTGAAGGGTGACATGTGGCTAAACATGTCATCACTGGTTACCCTTTAATGGGACAGAACAAAGAAGAAAAGTAAAGAATCACATGGTGGGGATAAAAGTGAAAGGACAGTGGAATATGTGCAGAAAAGGACATGAACTTTAAAATTTGTCATATAAAAAAGTGTTAGTCACAAGTGTTGACTATTATCACAAGACAAAGCGTTATCACAAGTTGACATATGATCACTAGGTGACAAAAACAGCAGCATATTTTGAAAAAAGAATAATATAATGTTTTTCAGTCTGGACCAAAGCAGGTATCAACTGTCATGTGGTTGAATTGACAAACCAAACAGAATCAGCACTGAACTTATAAAGTAAATAATAAGTGTTCAAGTTAATCAGCAGCACAAGCATTTAAACTAAACAGAACAAAATGTTCAAAATTACAATTTCCGACTTCTAGCTGATAGAATAAAAACAAAACTAAGAAACGAAATATCGGTTTTAACGTGTTGGCTTGCGTTTGGTGCAGGCTGCCTCACCCCATCACCCAGTATTTCAACTTCTCAAAACTCTTCCTCCTCTTTTCCTTTTACCACATAGTCTCCCTGCTGCTGCTTGCTCCCAGTTTAGAATTCCAGTATATCTTCATACTTCATAGGCCAAACATGCTTCAATGCTTCTGGACGTTTAGCTGCTCAGCATTCATCCTAAAATAATGAGCTATCCACTTAAACATGGACAGCAGGCTGAAAACCCACCTTTTCAAACAAATACAGCAACCCTCTTATATCAGTAAAATCCTTGTAGCAGACATGTTTTAGTCGTTTGAATGTGATTATATTTGGTTAGTTTTGACAAAGCAAGCTAAATGGAATATAAATTATGTTTTTGCTTAGATATCTTTCAAAAGCTGCTTTATATAGTGATGAGTGTCTGTCATGACCTCATTGAACCACTGATGCTTCAGGCTTTTTGTTGGACTCTGTATTGCCTCAAATCGAGTAATGAAGCATTAAATAGTCATTTTCAATGCAGAATGACAGCTTTTGTCCTGTTATGAGTAAGAAGAGGCTTGAGACTGCCTGTCTTCTCTGTAATCCAGCAATATAGCATAAAACATAAAAAAAAGACATTGAAAAAAAGCAATTTAACAATAAGTGGACTGATATGCACGTTTGGACCTTTCTGGTTCAACAGACTTGTTTTGTTGTTTTGTTTTTTAGTCTAGTATTTAGTTTCCATGAAAGTAGAATAAAATGGAGAATCAGAGGAGAGTACATGGAAACTTAGTCATTTCCAGGATCTGTGACAGCTGTTAGATTTAGTTTTAGCATTTTGATGTTACATACAGTTTGCAAAGTGCTAATCTGGAACAAATTGGTAATCTGGTAAATTGTATCCAACAGAGCATTTTAATTGATTTGGGCATAAATCTTCTCTAGTTTAAGATTTAAATATCACAATATTTCTATACAGGAAGCATGCACCTCTCACCTAAAGCTTGAAACATCTTAAAGATTTCCTCTGCAAGAAAGATCTTCTTCTTCTAATCTAATCGAAGCATCTACTCGTCTCTTGCTTGTCGTCCTACATATGCACCAAGACACAGAATGGCTTTGAGATAAAAAATACTCTTCGAAATCTATATCCATCACTGTCTGGCTTGCAGTCTTTTCTCAAAGAATGCTCACTGCAGGGGTAAAACTGTACTTGAATTTCACAGACTCACATTCCTATTGATCTTTCAGAGCCTATGAGCTGGATGTTCTGCATGAATTTGTTTGTTTAGACCACTGAGGCAACATTGAGGAAGAGCCTGATGAAGTACTTTAATGATGATGAGAGCATGCTTCTTCTTATTTTTTTTTTATTGCTGTTTATGATGTTGAATCAGGTGACAGCATCAGTAATGGCTTTTATTCTGGTGGATGGACATAGGCTCCTGACTTTGTTATTTTAAAGACAACCTCAATGAGGATGTACCTGACATTCACTGGTTTTGGGCTGCTGTATGCAGCTGAATCATCCTTATATCCTCAGAAAACAGCCTGAACAGATGGTGTGATGTCATTGTGAGGTATTTCCAGCAGTTAAAAAAACACATTTTCAGCAGTGTAAAATGTCAGCAGTAATTACCAGGTTTTCAAACGGTGTCAAAGTGCACAAGATTTAACAGGGTTAATCTCCAATACAAGAGGTTTGGCAGGTTCAGGGTTTCTGGACATGTTGGTGAAGCACACACTCAATCCCTCGCAGGTTGTTAAACACAGATTTACAGTTCGTGTTCATATATCTGTAACTGGATGAGGTTTGTTTAAATGAAACATCACAAATCACCAAGTAAAGGAGAAGCTTGTTTCCTTAGAAACAAATCGTTTGTCAGGAAATCATGTGTGATATGGTGAAGAGGGGAAAATGCACTTCTACCGTCTCTGCTTCTACATTTTAGTTTATTTTTTGTCAGCTAATGTTCTTCATCATCATCTTCCTCTTTATAATCATCACCATCTGCATCATCATCATCATCTTGTCTTTGTCTTCTCTTTTTTGATTATTACACAATTATCATCATTGTTACTTTATCTCAGTGGTTGGCAACTGGCGGTCCGTGGGCCAACAGTGGAATTACATTGATTAAAAAGGAAACAGATTGCAAAAGGTTTGTGTGAATGAGCAGATACATGATGCTGTTTACAGCGCTGTGTTAAGGGGGGTTGCTCAGATGACCAATGGTACTACTGCCTTCACCTTCTAGGCTTTCTCCAGCTCTTCCTTAAGTCCTTGGTATTTCTCCAGCTGCTTGTGTTCCCTATTCCTGACATTTCCATCGTTGGGGATGGCTACATCAATCACTACAGCTTCCCTTTGCTGCTTTTGCCCTAGTACTCAAGGCTTGCTCCTGTGCTGCCATGATTAGCGCCTCTGTGCTGTCCTTCAGTCCAGCCCTCTCTAGCCATTGCTAGGACTTGTTCATATCTGCCACTTCAGCTATCTGTCGGTGGTACATCCCATGCAGGGTTTGTCCTTCCCTGATGGTTCCTCCATCCCATTCTCCTCCAGGTTCTATTACTTGAGACACTCACTCAGTGCTTCATCCCTTGGGGCCATCTTCTTGATATATTCATGGAGCTTGGATGTTTCATCTTGGATAGTGGCCTTGTTGCTCACTAGTCCTCGGCCATCCTCTTTGTGCTTAGTGTAGAACCTCTGAACACTGGATTTGGGGTGAAATGGTGAACAGCTTCTGTGTTTTAACATCTGTGGTCTGACTTCCTCCTTTCGCCAGCTTATTGCCCCAGCAGGGTATCTGATCATTGGCAAGGCATAGCTTTTAACTGCATCAATTTTGTTCTTGCCATTGAGCTGACTTCTCAGGACTTGCCTTACTTGCAGCAAATATTTGGCTGCGGCAGCTGTCTTTGTGGCCTCTTCATGGTTTGCCATATGCTTGTGGTATGCCAAGGTACTTGTAGCTCTTCTCAACATCTGTTATTCTGCCTGCTGGGAGTGCAATACCCTCTGTATGAACTACCTTCCCTCTCTTTGTTACCATTCGGCCACATTTCTCCAGTCCGAATGACATTTTACATCTGTCATATGTGAAATGTCAGTATCTTGGCCCTTGGTTGTGTAGGACCATTAAGCTCGCAGGACTCTGGTAGAGGACCTGAGGTTGAGATTTACAGCCACCCTGCCTACCCAGGAAAGGGTGGGAGGGTGGGTGAGGGAAGAGTTATATACACTTTCAGATTGGCAGACAACTGCTCTTCCATCTGACCTACAGTCACCCTTAGAGGGTGAGTTAGAGATTTAGAAGCCGCAATTATGACCCATTTGTTACATCTCACAATTTTCCACTCAGTCATCCCATCTGACAATTTGATCCACTCTCATTACTAGTAAACTGTACTGGGATTAATTAGTACTCATATCGGTACACAGCATCAGCAAGTACTCAAATGTATGTTCACCACAGCTATCATTATAATCATCATCATGATTTCTTCTTGTTCATCACGATTACATCATCTTCATCATAGACAGACAGACAGACAGACAGACAGACAGACAGACAGATAGATAGATAGATAGATAGATAGATAGATAGATAGATA
>JBAMHW010000012.1:29439210-29449411 GCA_037177495.1 Rhadinocentrus ornatus | reverse complement strand
TTTCTCAGGTGTTCAAATACTTATTTGCAGCTGTATCATACAAATAAATTGTTAAAAAATCATACATTGTGATTTCACAATTTTGTTTGTTTTAGATTATGTCTCTCACAGTTGACATGCACCTGCGATGAAAATTTCAGACCCCTCCATGTTTCTAAGTGTGGGAACTTTCAAAATAGCAGGAACAAATGTGGAGCAGAAGATGTCGATAACATGAAGTCTGTGTGAGAGTTGCCATCAAAAGCTGCAACGGACTAACTGGACCCCACAGAGAGGAGCTCCACAGGCACAACATGAATTTGTCATTGTCATTGCACTGTGCAGATCCCTTAAAGAAGTGCCAGTGCAAGAAAATAAAATAAAAAAAAGAACAAATCAAGAAATCAGCTGCTGCTCATCAGGCTGCTTTGACACTGCAGTTACACAATATTTGAATTTCAATAGCTTTAAATTACAGACCCGACTCAGGCATCTCGATATGATGAACGTTTAGTCTTAGTTTGACATCAGTGAGCTGACAGATTAAATGAGCCATTGTTAACTTCAGGTCTTATATCAGGAAAGAAAAGCTAAATAAGAGACTTTGATGAGTTATCTGGAGATCTTCCTGAGAATGATTGATTTTTTAAATGTACCTTTATTGGGAGAACAATCTAGCTGGAAGTGGAGTTTCACTGTCATGTTCATTTAAACTCTCTTTCCACATTAGTTTCACTTAGTGAATTTTCTAAGTGAAAGCTTTCCAGTTTGGTTGCCACAGCAGAAATGGTAAATTTAGCCTGGATACTTAAATTAGGTAAATTAAACACAGAATACTCGATACATGAAATCAGGCAAGTTGATGCAATGTCTCATTCTATATCTTACTAACATATGAGGCAAAATGTGATCATTTAAAAACTTTTTTAATGCATCTGTTTCTATGCAGTAGTCACAAATGTGAAACTTAAAGGGAAAGAGACAATTACTTAAACAACCACTTTACTTGATGTGTCTGTGAAGTTTTTGGTATTTCATGTCAGTCCAAAGTCCTTAAAGAGAAGACAACAACAGTTTTGCTTCATACTTGAATTACCAAAAAGCTCTGGATGAAGTTATTATTATTATTGTTATTTTTTAACATTAAAATATAATGCAGTGTGTGCAAACACAACAAATACAAATCTACAACAAAAAAACTAAACTGGTGGGTAATTTAAATAAACACTAAAAGCAAAACTTACAGCAAAACTTTCAGTAAAATGAGTGATTATTAAAAGTTGTAACTGTATAAAGATGATCGTCCATTCATTAAATTGTGGCATCCATCTGCAAGCTGCAGGACACATATGCTTATAAATCTGTCCAGTGGGTTTGCCTTCATTAAAACGCATGCAAACGACACCAGTTTGATAGTAAACAACCAAACACAAGTACACATACACACACTAGAAGGCTTGTTTATGACTTGCCATTCTGTTGTTAACGTGAGACACACCAGATTACCAGAGCTCGTTATGTGTTCAGGCTTCCTTTTCCAGCTGGAAAAAAAAATAAAAAAATTACGACTTATGTTTTATTCATACCTATGTTTTATTCTTGAAATTCATTTAGAAACAAAAAACAAAACATAAAAGATAAAAATGAAATCGACATTTAAAATGCATTTCAGCTGGAAACAAATATTCTTGAGCTAATTTCAAATGGACTGATGCAAAGTGAAAGATTTCTTTTTGGAAATCATGAATGCTGCGTTCTCTGGACTAAAGAGGAGAGGAGCCATCTGGCTTGTTATCAGAGCTCCCTTCCATCCTGCATCCCTGATGATGTGGGGGTGCATTAGCATCTAACTGGAATCTTACACATTTGGAAAGGATCCATCAATGCTGAAAGAGCTATAAAAAGTTTTAGAGCAGCAATAGCTTAATACGGGGCACTGGGACCCCCAACATGAAGGTTACCTCCCTGAAACATAAATGAATTATATAATGCAAAGTTTTACCTGCTTGTGTGTGGTAGCTAGTCTGTTAGCATTTATTAAGAATTGGATACATTTGGCTAATAACTTGTGTATAAATTTTTATGCGCAGTGGGTTAGCCTCCTCTTGATGCACCTGAGCATTGGGCCATCGGCGTTTGTCTAAGCAATGAAGTGTTAAAATCACAGTGCGCATGTCCAACATGCTCTCAGTAGACAGCCGTGGGGCACAATTACTACAGCCCCAAGCTAAGGATCCAATTAAAATATTGGAATGACATATATCTTGAAAAACTTTAACAGTTTTGACTGATGGTAGTACGAAGCAAGCTAGCGTTGGTTTTCATTGCTAGCGACAAATGTCTAGGACCTCACCAGCCAGTGGTGTTTACTTTTTAACCTGTCCTGTCCAGCATAATGACAGCAGAATGCTCCAAGAGGAGCCAAGAGGAGCCTTTTGGATATGGGTTCCCCTTGAATCTCAAATGTTATTCTTTATTAATATTCTAAAATGTACTTTTGATTATAACTGTTATAACTGGCCTGACACCCCAGAGATCACAATGCCCTCGAATCTCCCCACCCCACCCATCCCTCTAAAATACACACCCCAGATCAAGCCGAACCCATTCTCCCACCAACCTTCACCTTCCCATCCACATACATGCTGCCTTTCCACTCCATCCAGGCCATCCAATCCCAATCTATACCCCTAATACCATTCAGCCCCCAGCCTCCAACCCTTTACCAACCTCTGATGAACCTCTGAGCCCAAGTGGGCCAAAGGGCAGGGACAGCCACATCAACAAACAACCCTTCACACCTCCACTTCATCCATTTTGTCCATCACTACCCACATAAGGATACATTCACTCCTCACCAGTGTTCAAAACAGACGCCTATACAGACAAGGGCATTTACAGGGTCCTCCGCTGATCACATGCCATTTAAGTTATTGTATGTACCCCCCCTGCCTCAGAAGCACCACATTCCCCCAGTGGTGATGCCAAGCCAGCGGACCAAATGATTCCCCACCCTGGGCAGCCCACCAGGAAACCGGGGTGTAGGAAGACTGTGGTAAATGCAAAATCCCCTTACAGGGCCGTGATGAATTCACAGATTCAATGAACCCTGCAATTTTCAGGAGCATTTTTGAGACTGTGTTAGGGTGACTCCTGCCTCAGACAACATTATGAATCCCAGCCCTACTTCAAAGGGACCTCTGCCACAATTCAAAATAATGGTCAGTCGTGTTTGTTCAAAGTAGGGCTGCAACTAATGACTATGCTGATAGTCGATTTGTCACAGACTATTTAAGCGACTAGTAGACCAATCGGATTATGCATCTCATAATTATTAAATCGCTCTTATTTCACTTTCAGCTTTGAAATCTTGCATGAGGTTGTTATGTAATTCCGACATGACTCTTCTAAATGTTTGAGCATTGCGGACTACTTCTGCGGTACGCAAGGTCCGCTTTCCAAATCTCACATGTATTTAATTTACTTTGTAGGTTTAAGACTTTTGACATCCTCTGCTATTGTTATGTTCCCTGGGCGGCCACCATATTTTTCCCCGAGCGGACTTTATTGCACATGTGCAACTCAGCAGAGAAAGTAAAAGAAGTCAATATCTCACTCTGTAGTTTTCTTTCTTTGCGCATGCGCAACTTTGCGTCCTGTCCTGAATCGGCTGTATGTTTATGTCTAACAGTGAAACTAAACTGAAAATGGTAGTTTAAAGTTATGAAGAGAATCAGGGTTCACATGAAAGCACATGTGAAGCATACTGAAGCTCATGCAAAACACATGCAGAAACATGTAGTTTTGGAATCTTTTTTCATTTAAAAATTCTTCTTCTCTCACATGAACTTTCTATGACCAAGCTTCATTGTATATCAGAGATCTCATAGTTCCATATTTTCCCAGCAGAGTACATTACTGTCAGACAGCAGGTTTACTTGTGGTTCCAAGAGTCTCTAAGGGCACATTTGCATTTGAATCATAATCCATTTGCTTGAAAAATTTGCTTCATTTGGGCAATTGTGAATGTGCAAACAAACTGATTTGGATCATAGAAGCGGACTTTGGTCTGCTTACAATTGCATATCTCTGTCTGCTTCAAGTGGACGAAATACAGGAAGCGAACTACAAAATAAGGGCATTGTAGGTAAACACAATCAAAACACATGTGGGTTGATTTGCGACTCTTGCCAGGAGAAATCTGCCAGAACTGCGCAAAAGTTCTGATATGATCAGCCCAAGATCGCTAGGATCTGATGTGGATGTTTTGCTGTTTTGTGGCAGAAACGGAAGTTGTCCTGCATTAACCAATAGATAAGGGAGTTTTCTTCTTTGTTGTTTGTCTCATCTTCTCTTTCAGCAATTCTTGATCCAGCACCACCTCTGGCGGGGAGTGGAATATGTTATTCAAACGATCTTGAAGAATGTTTCACCCCTCAACTAAACTAAGTCCCCAATCATATTGAGTCTAGTGGACTACCCATGTGTAAATGCACCATACAAGTAGAATGGGAGACAAAGCATTTGGCTATCAGGCCCCTCTCTCATAGAACCAGCTCTAAGTTTGGGTTTTGGAAGCAGAAACTGTCTCTACAGTTAAGATTAGCCTGAAAAAATTCCATTTTGATAAATCTAATACTTAGGGGTGGTTAGCCATCACTTAATAATGCTGCCATTTGGGTTAGACTGCTGAAGGACATCCCATTATGCACTGAGCACTTCGATCCATTTTTGTCTTCCTGCTTTTATTTTTCATGTGTAATTTTTGACATTATTGGTTTCATTATCTTGTATTTCTTTTGTCATCTCACAGCAGAATTCCTTGGCTAAAAGTAGGGCCTTGTCGATCTCTCTTTCCTGTCCTCGCCACTTCGAATCAGTCGAGGCAGATGGCCTCCCCGAGCCGGGTTCTGCCAGTAATTTTTCATCCTGGTTTAAGAGAATTTTTTCCTTTCCACTGTCGCATGACACCCTGTGCATGCTCAGGATTTGGGATTTAATTAAAGATTTGATGTAATCTGTTGGTTTTCCTAGACTAGGCAGCTATTTTCCATGAGTTGGCTTGTATGAATACAGTTATTATGAATTGGACTAATGGGGATTTGTTTTATTTGGATCAAAATGAATTGGCCAAGCATTTGCCACTAATGTAGACGAATCTGTCACATCAACACGGGAACAATGCGAACAGCTGGTAATGCAGAATATAAACTTTTAACATGTTTTACCAATTATATTGATTTTCTGACAAGTCTGTCCTACATTGCTGATATTGGATTAACTATAACAAAAATGATACTATGTATTAGTCCACTTTGTAATTATCTGTTGGCTAATCTGATTAAAAGAAACTTACCTTCTGAGGGGATAGAACATATCTTTGCAGCGGCATCAGGGCTTAATTGGACAGATCAGTAAAACACATGAGGATTAGAGAAATATGAGGCTGCCACTTCCTTACAGAATAACACTTTATAATAATATTATACCAAGTTTCAGAGAGCCTATAGCATTTTCAATAACTGAGAATGAGTTAGAATGAAAAAGAAAACACACTTTTTATTCTCAGGCTTTCCTCACCAAGACCTAAGAAAAATAATAATAATAATAATGATGGTCTAGTCCTAATTAGTTTTTAAGATTTGGTAAGTATAGCCTCAGATAAGCAACAATACATGACATATTTTGTGTTCTAATTTAATTAAAAAAAGAGCAAAATGCAAAAAGCAGTGTGTGAAAAACTAAATCCACTCTTACTGTTTTCACAAGCTTTGAGATTAAAAGTAGCAGCCTGGTGCTGTTAATGAAAGGCACTGGATTAACTAGATGGCGTCAGTGTGAGCTGTTGGTATGCTGGTTTTGGAAATATTATACAGCCATTTTCAAACTATTTGGAGTCTATTGTTCTACATTAACAAAGATTATTAACAAGTGTAAACATTCAAGGTAGCTACCAATCTTCCCAGGAGTGGGTGTCCCAGCAAAGTCATCCTAAGATCAGAAATGGTTCCACACAGGCTGTAAAAACTGCAGCGTCCCTCTCATTACTCCCATAAAAACTGCATAGTTTTGCCATGTTTTGGAACTTTTCTTTAGGCCAGAAGCTTAAAAAAAAAAAAAAAAATACAGTTTTACATAAAAAAAACACACAATTTTGCAGCTCTTCTATCATGGTTGCCATTTTTACGTCACACATGTTGCCTCTTTTGCAGTCACTAGGAAGCAGATTTTCTATTAATATAATTATATATCATTTTAGCCTGTATGAGCAAACTAACCATGGGTTGTATTTAGAACGGCAACCATTAGAAAATTTGATTAAAACAATAAGACTGTCACCAGGGGCACATACGGGAGTTTTTAACTGGGGGGGACCAAGCTGTCAGCAAATGATTTCTCATTCATTGGGCTGGTTGTTCAAAAAATTTAATCCGCACATAAGCTATCCGGATTTAGGAATCTTAGGAAGGCAGATCACGTAATCCGGCTTACTTTTACCACGGTTGTTCAAAGAAAAATAGGATTTGATCACCCTGATCCAAAATCCTGTTTTTCAGGATCGCCAAATTCGGATTTCCAGAATGTAGATCAGTGTGCGCTGCCAGACACGTGAAGAACAACATGTAGAAGAGACGGTTTGCGTGCTTTGTGAGTGGAACCATCGGGAGCATGTAACATAATACGTGCATGTATTGTCCTGCATAACAATGCTACCAGGTGGACTGTCCCTCTCTGTGGCAAAATTGATGACACAACTGAGCTCCGTGTGGCCAAACCTCTGTCATTCTGTCAGAATGAGGGACGGATGGGACGCGTAGTGAGGGATGCAATCGTTAGAAATGTCTTTTTTTGACTAGTTCTTTTCTGATTATGCAGTATGAATGACAGGAAAATTGAATATTTTATTTGTGTATGTTACTGGATTTTGGGTGGGGTTTATTTCATGGGGACATGATAATGTTTTTATTTTTGCTTTACTATGCTGCAAGGGTAAATAGGTAGCCTATTCCCCCGTTAACCACTTTATTCCTGTAATGGTTAAACAAGTGCAAAATACAAATATAAGCATAAGCACTGAATAAAAAGTTTTATTTGTTCCTATCCGATAAGCGAAATCCAATCGGATTACGTTTGAATAACTGGCCCAAGATATTTTTGACCAAACAGATTTCAGGGAGAATTTCTTTTAAAGCATGTTGACCTTGTACTTGTTTTCAAATACACAATGACTACAACAGGCACAGAAAGAAATATCCCCCTCCGTCCCTAGTGCCATCTGCGCCCATGATTGTCACAACTGTGGTAGCAGAAAAGCTGGATTTACACGTGTAAGGTTTGTGCTTGTTACCCGTGTATGTCCGCGGAGCCTCTCCAAGCCCTTACGTGCACCCATGCTTCCAGCGTGATAACGCGGGCGTACTGCCTTATGATTGGTCAGTTTGTGACTAAAGGGGTGGTGTACCCAAAAATGTGTTTTTTGAGCTGTAAAACACTGAATTACTTAATTGGAAAGAAATTGACATGATAAAATTTGTATTTTTTTCATTCATTATAAAAACAGTATTTGTGGGTAAAAAATTACTTATAACGCCCTCTACAGGGTAAAATGAAGTCATTTTTATTTTAGAAAATTTAAAAAACACCACAGCTATGGGCTCAATATTAAGTCATAAAGATTTTGCTTTTGTCAATAAATTTTTGCACATAATTTCAGTGCTTGCATCTGTTAATCAAGCTTCTCACCCTGTAAAAACAATTTGCCTAAAAAAATTCAAGTTTGCAAATATAAAGAAAAGGGTTTGCATGGTTGTAAAAAATTTTAAAAAAAACATTGCCGTCGTTAGGTCATAAGCCCTACTAAATAATTTAGTGAAACCCCTAATTAGTGATTCAGTGTTTTTTAATTTAAAAAGGTTTTCCCTTTTTCTAGAGAAAAATGCTGACATATTTTATATATATATTGGCTAGAATATGAGTTTAAATAAATAAATATATAACCGTTAAAATATAAATCTGCCAGTTTCCCCTCACTTCATAGCATGAGGTACTTGGTTCATCCAATTCATTCCACTTGTTTACGTAGAGAACTCCACATCACTGAAAATCCAGTCCATGTTTTTCCTGTGACCTTGCCTGCACTCGGTGCCTGCAGCTTGTTACTCTGAAGCACACAGAGCTGAATAGAACATCATTAGAAGTATGTGAATGGATTGATGAAGAATGGATATAAGAATGTTTTTTAAGAAAGTAAGTAGGCCTATTTATCACTGCTGGTAGTAACAATTAGTTAGCACGAGCCCCCAGGTGACAGCAGAAAGTCCCTGGTAATTAATAAACCAATGCTTGGTGTTTGACAAATAAAAACCTGGTTTGCACACTACATACAATCTCTGCACACATTTTGCGGTCAAAAGTTACATTCCAGTTCTAAAAGAACGCTGCTACTTAGCTAGCTAGTTAGCCTGAAATGCATTGTGAAGGTCCCACTCGTTCTACCATACTATCTTTGGGGTGACTTCTCTCTGGAGCATCAGCTGTGTTTCTCAATTTAGGCATGAGAACAGGATCTGAACTCTTTCATGTTGTCATGTCAAAATTAATGGACTTTTCAATCCTCAATAAAAATCTGATTCAAAGATATGGACTGCCAAATACAACGTGGGCTTTTGTGACAACATCCCCATTGTGGGGTCGATTGTCACAGTGCTCTTTCAATGAGGAAAAAGCAAACAAACAAGTAATTTAAAAAACAAGTATATTTTAATTTTAAAGCATTTAATATTTTAGTTGTAACAACTGTTTATTGAGGCTACAACCTCTCATATATCAAGAATGGACACAATTACTTGAAAAGACACAGTATAAAAATGTGTATGAAAAATAGTACAACAGAACAGACATAGGCTTACTAAAATCTGGTATTTCTTTCACTTATACCATGAACTGGCTGAATAATTTTTGTACTTCAGTATCAGTATTAGAAAATCAGTATTAAGAACAATCAGACAATAACAATACAACTGAACAGAAATTGGCCCACAACCATATCTTCAATATTTAGTCACAGTCACGGTTCTGACAGATATGGTGTCTACCCAGGTGTGCAATCCTGGTGTGCCCACTTCTTCAACAGAATGGAAACTGGACCCATGTCTCTTTGGGGTGGTAGTTTGAAAATGGCTCCAGACACACCAGAGACATTCATCCTCATCTAAGGATGATTCCAATATATGTTTCTTTCTTCTTTGTACTTCTTGTTTTTTTTTTTGGTTGATGCCTTAGATCAGAGGTTGGCAACCTGCGGCTCCGGAACCGCATGCTGCTCTTTCATCCCTCTGATGCGGCTCCCTGGCTTTTAAAAAAAATAATGTGTATTAAATAAAAATGTATTTTCACACTTTGCCACTTGTCTGGAAGAAGTGAAAACTTTCCTTGGCAGCAAAGGGCTCACACTTCCTGAGCTGGAACAGCCAGAGTGGCTGGAAAACTACACTACATGGTAGACATGACAGCGCACCTGAACATGCTTTACACAGCTCTTCAGGGGAAAGTACACACAACCCTGCACATGTTGGAGGAGGTTTTGGCATTTGAACGCAAGTTGACCGTGCTTGCCAGAGATTTACAGAAAGGTATGCTGTCTCACTTCCCCAGTTTGAGAGTTCAAAGAAGCTCACGATAAATTCAGAGTATTTACACTCTGCAATCACCGCAATGCAAACGTCGTTTGGGAAACGATTCTGTGAGTTCAGAGAGGGGGGGGAAATGCTTCTCTGTCCTCCCCTAAGCCTCAATCTATCCTTGCTAAATACATTAGCAGGTGTGAGTCACCCTAATCCTGAAATGGAACTGGCCGACAAAATACATATGGATGTCCAAGTTTAAACACTTGACAGCAGACATTGAAGATGTTTCCCATCAGAAAATCGTTCTTGCTCAGAATCACAAATGCCGTAATATTTAAAACCTCCCCACACCAGACAAACTTGTGTTTGAAACTTGGAATGCTTTCCCCGACGTTCATGTGAACATGAAAAAGTATGCACTTGGAGTCCTTTCGATCTTTGCATCCACATATGTAGCAGGTGTTCTCCAACGTGAATTTTATTAAAAGCAAACATTGCGCACGCCTCACAGATGACAGCACCAAACCAAACTAACCAAGTGGAGTTGTTAAGTGCATGTATTAAGGACATAAAGATATGGATGACTAAGAACTACC
>JBAMHW010000012.1:29422683-29435952 GCA_037177495.1 Rhadinocentrus ornatus | reverse complement strand
AAGGGGGGAAAGGGGTGGTGGGGGGGTTTTGATTACGGTAAAAAAAAAAAAAACCCCCCCCCCAAAAAAAAAAAAAAAAAAAAAAAAAAAAAAAAAAAAAAAAACATGTACTTTCAAAACTAAATAAGGTAAATGATTGGTCCTAAATTAGAAGTAAATGTGTCTGATTACATGATCCTGATCATTTTACAGACATATTAATAGGATTCAGCATGTCGTTTTGAGGACTTCTCAGAGCCGTCTTGCAATCAGATGATGGCAACGGACAGAATCCAGACATGCAGGACTAGATAGTTATATTTTCATGACTGCTTGAGAGTTTTGAGACTAAATCATGCAATTCTGCAACTGTCAGAGTGTGTGACTGCTAGCATACTTAAATTTTCTTCTAAAAGTTAATGGTACAAATCTGGTCCGGATGTGTTTTCCTGTCATTCATCTGGAAAAATACACCAAGATAAAAAAGATAACAAACATATCAAACATTTGTTCCATTTTATAAATCCAAGTCCGAGTCAGAGTGGGCTGTGTTCCGTGCCTCTATTGTTGAGGCGGCCAGCTGTGGCCGCAAAGTTGTCTGTGCCTGTCGTGGCCGTAATCCTCGAACTCGTTGGTGGACACGAGCAGTGAGGGATGCTGTCGAGCTGAAGGAGGAGTCCTATCGGGCCTTTTTGGCCTGTGGGACTCCAGAGGCAGCTGATGGGTATCGCGGGCTAAGCGGAACGCAGCTTCAGCGGTCACTGAAGCAAAAACTCGGGCATGGGAGGAGTTTGGAGAGGCCATGGAGATTGATTTCCGGATGACTTCGAGGAGATTCTGGTCCACCATCCGGTGGCTCAGGAGGGGAAAGCAGTGCTCCAACAACACTGTGTACAGTGGGAATGGGAGGCTGCTGATCTCAACTCGGGACGTTGTGAGGCATTGGAGGGAATACTTTGAAGACCTTCTCAATCCCACCAACATGTCTTTCAATGAGGAAGCAGAGTCTGGGGACCCTGGTGTTGGCTCTCCAATCTCTGGGGCTGAGGTCGCTGAGGTGGTTAAAATGCTCCTCAGTGGCAGGGCCCGGAGGTGGATGAGGTCCACCCAGAGTTCCTTAAGGCTCTGAATGCTGTAGGGCTGTCTTGGCTGACGCAGCTCAGCAGCATCGCGTGGACATCAGGGACTGTTCCCCTGAAATGCCAGACTGGGGTGGTTGTCCCCCTCTTCAAAAAGGGGGACGGGAGGGTGTCAGCCTCCCTGGTAAGGTCTATTCAGGGGTGCTGGGGAGGAGGGTCTGTCGCTGGTTGACCCAGGTATCGCCTGAAGCACAGGAGTACCTGGAGGGGGCCAGAAGGCTGCAGCTTTTGTTGCAAAAGTAAAAACCCAGATGTGGGTGGACTGGAACTGAGCTCCTTACCCATTTAAGGTCTTCAAAAGTAAACCCATTTGTGTAATTTGTCCCTCTTCTCTAAAGTAATTAACTAAGTGAAGTAATGCAGAGTAAACTCGAACAGTTATAATCCATATCTCTGATTCAAAAGAATTTGTTTTTCTATGTCGTGTTGACATTGTACCCACAACCCATTTCAGAAGACTATGTCACCCCCTGTGAAACTCACTCATACCTCTCAGCTGGACGTAATCCACCTCTACGATTCTGCCTCAGCCGTTGGCATCTGACTTCATTATTATTATTGATACTAATGACAGAAATTGAGAGAATCCACCCATTGGCAAGAAAGCTACTGATGAAAAAAAAGTTAGGGACTTTATAAGTCCAGTACATTAATATATTAATATGTGAGAAATGACCAGATATGCTAAGATGTAGCTGTTTTGCTAGCTAAATTAGTGTGTGTGAACATCACATCAAAGGTGACATGGCAGGTAAAAATGGAGGAATCTAGACTCTTTCAGTCTATACAACTTTTTGCTGTTTGTTCCAGAGCCTCCAAATCAGTTGTTATGGTTGATAAATGTGCTTTTCTTTAAAGAAAAAGTGAAAAGAGATCCAGAGATGCACCCTCACTGAAAAGTAAGCCTGTTCTCAGATGCAAATACGCACAACTGCAGTGTCACTTTATGTGGGACTGAATGCTGTTTAATTCCATCCTTATTCCTCTTAAAAACCAGATGTAACTGGGGTTGGCACATATTGTGACCTATATAAGAAGGTAAAGGTTTCAATTGATTTTGAATGCCTTGAACTGGAAGTATTTTAAAATCAGCGCCACCTTACCATACCATACCATACCATACCATACCATACCATACCATACCATACCATACCATACCATACCATACCATTGTATTTCTAAAGCACTTTAAAGGTCTCATTTCATACTATTACAAATTTCTAAACGTTTCTAAAGGTCTTATGTGTCCTCATAGCCTGTGTATGAGGCCCAAGAATTAGAAAATTTTGTCACCTCTCTCACTTGCTTGCTCCACTTTTTAGCGAATGTGTGCTCAAATGGGTGAATCTGATATATTTCCTTTTGTGACTTGACAAAGGGAAATAGCCACTCCCGCTGGTAGTGATAAGCTCATCAGTCTTTCTCTTATATTTTACAGAGAATTTCATCATCTCAAGTCTGACACTGTTAGATGATTGGGCTCTATTTACCATTTGCAAGGATATTGTCAAATCTGGATATAATAAGAATTGGAGGTGACTCGTGTGAAGCAGATATAGTTCATTACTGTTGTGATGGAGCACATGAATATATCTGCATGAAAGGTGACCTGCAGCTTTCTGAAGAATGAAGAGTTGAAGTAAATTTTTGTGGGTTTAATTTACCCCAGGTTGTCTTTAATACTCTTGATTGTTGAGATTAAATTGACTTCGCAGTTGAAGCATTTATATTAAATTTTTGCATTGTCTCATTCTGTAAATGAGTTTGCACGAAACTTTACTAAATGTTGATAAATTGCCTGAGAAAAAAATTGGCCAACCTTCCTGCAAAGGCTGTTGATAGAGGATCTATCTTCACTGCCTCCTAGCAGCTGCCAGGGAAATGAGACCTTGAGAGAGACTGGGGACTTTTTGTCACGTTCATGGTTTCTTCCATCATATTTCCCTGCGTGCAAGTTACTGTTAATGGCAATTCCTCTGACAAGATAACAGGAGCTAGTGTGTAAAGATGAAATATGAGCTTGTATTTCTTGTTTCATCTTTGTAATAAAAATGAATGTTAATGAAATAGTAGAATTAAATACTACCGTTCATAAATACTCAGCATGTCTAATTTAATCAGATCAAAAAGCAGTAAAAATGATGAATAATTAGCATCTTTATAGAGAGGACATATTTTATTAATCTGCTTACCATGTTTGATATGCTTGATGGTACGAATATTTGCAGTTTTAATTTTTTCTTTATTATGTTAATGCTTTCAATACATTTATGCTTAATTGATTGGCATAGTTAGTGTGTGTAGGCCACGCTTCCTCTCATAAACATAGATGATTTTTAAAAAGAAAAAGAAATAGAAAATGTATAGACTTTTACTGCAACTTCTGGAAAGTAGAAAAATGAAGAGTGACAAGATAATATGTATTTTTCACTTTTGATCTTTTTCTACTATGTCCCCTGGATCTGTGTACAAATTTGTTTACACATACAATCTGTTAATGGTTCTTTTGTGGAAACAGCTCCCAGTTTGGGTTCAGGAAGCAGATTCCTTGCTTACCTGAAAGATTAGGTCTAAAACTTTGATCAAGTTTGTAGTTAGGGATGGTTTGGGCAAACTTTCCGTGCTGTAGGTGCTGCTAAAGGCTGAGACTGCTGCAGAAAGTCCATCCCATGATCCCATGATCCAACTCTTTACATTGATCTCCATATGACATTGTTATAGTGATTAATTGTTGTTTCTCTATTTCTTGCTCAGCAGATATTCCTGGCTTAGAGTTATGACTCATGTTGATGTTTCTATCCTGTCCTCTCCACCCCCGACTGGTCGAGGCAGATGCCCACCCTTCAAGGTTCTAGTTTTTCCGGCCTGTTATTAGGGGGTTTGTCCTCTCCTTGCAAGCTGCCCTGTGCATGTTTAGGATGGAAGACTGAATCAAAGAGAAAATTTGATGCAATCCATTGGTTTCCTTAGCAAAGCATTTTTTTTAAGAATTGACTTATATAAACACAGTTATAATGTGGATAATAATGGATTTGTTATAATTCAATTAGAATGTTACTACACAGGAAATACCTTGAGATGACTTTATACATTTTCACATCTGGAAAGTTTTTCAAGTTAGGCAAACAGGAATATTTATAATTCTGACTTCCAGGAAGTTGGATAAATGAAACAGGCAGCTAGCTTGACAGGCTGTTGCAACACAAATAACAAATTTAATTTAATTAAATTTAAAATAACACTAAACAACTTACTGACCTTTAAACTCTGTGCTACAGTAGTGTCTAATTATTAGCATTATATAGTTAGTTTAATTATATTTTTTTGTACTTAGCAAATTTAGGCAAAAGGCTCTGTTTCCGTAGTTATGATATGGATCCCGTTAACACAATGGCTTTCAAAATAGACGGGATGACATGAGCTTGGTAAGTTCAATTGCAGCTACAGGACACAGCACCAGATGTGTCCTGTATAATAGCTTCTGGAATGATGTCAGAAGTAATTTAGGATTCTACATTGGCCCAGAAACCTCACAGATGCTGCAGATGTATTTTAGATGTTACTTTTTGTAATAAAACCTTTGTTATTATATATCAAGTTGGTGTCCGGAGCTCTTTTTACATCAAAATATTTTTGCCACACCTCCTGCTTCAAGTATTCCACTGTACTACTGACATGCTTCGATAACCCACTGACATTTATTAAGCACATTTCTTGAGCCATTGTTGCCCTGTAGCATCCAGCGGCTGAGAAACTGCACCTCATACTTATTTTTATCCATCCCAGCATAATTTTATATAATTTCATTTCACAGTACAGGACCACATGCCAGCAACTGGACTATGCTGCACCATGGCTTGATTGTGGTATATATATATAGTATTGTCCCATTAAATTGATCAGTAAAATAATACAAAAATGCTAATTCAACTTGTTTTTGTACATCATTTCATAGATGTGTTTTTTTATTTTTTTTTATTTTTGTAAATAGAAACATACAGAAAATAAAATAAAATGAAACAATTCAGAATTTTCTTAAAGCAACATTGATTTGGTTTCTCTCCTGGTATCAGTGGTAACATGCAGTGAGACGTGCAACGACTACCTCCCACTTCGTTCCATTGACACTTTGTAGAGGATGGATGTTAGATTGTGTACATAAATATTCTACAACCCTTGTCATGTATCAAACATGAGGAGGACATAAATACTAGTTAGTCGATACAGAAAAGCAAATGTTTATTTTCTGGAGTTTTTTTCTTTGAGGCAAACTATGACCCATCCTAAGAAAATGCACCTTTGTGCAAGAGCACGTTTGAAGTGATACACTTTTATTTAGCTCTTGATGTGTCTTTGAGATCGAAAGGTGAGATATGTCTGGAGAGTTACACACTTTGAAAAGCAGATTACTTTTACAGACACTAATTAAAACCAGCGTCTCTTTCTGGAGTTCACAGCTCTGCAGAACCTAATCCAAACTGTACCCACAATGAAGCTGCATGTAGGCTGTGTGAGATCAATAGCAGGGGCAGTTTTTGCTATGGGCGCTGTGAAGGAGCGAACTGTTGTTTTTTTTCATAGTTTACATATATATATGTGTGTGTGTGTGTAAGAATGCACCAGCACATGAGAGCAAAATAAAGGGTTTCATTTCTGCTCATTTCCACATCAAGTTAATATGGTGGGCGCTCCTTTTTCTTTGGAGCAGCACAGCATCTGCTGAGAAAATCACAGTCTGTGTTGGAAGGATGGCAAGGGATGCGGGTGGTCTCAGGTGGCAGGCCACAATGCAATTAAAGTGACAAACTGCTTCCACATAAATTGTATTTAATAGTATATACCCAGGAAGTCTTAATAAACACACAGCAACCCCCCAAATGCGGGTTCCAATTTAATTGAGCAGGTAGAAATAAAAACTTGCTGCCACTTTGACAGGTGATGAACAAGACGCTCAGAAGTGTAGTGGTACAGACCAGGTTAATGGAGCTGGATTTTGATGAAAGTTGGGGAAAAGTAAATAATTTAGCTTAAACTGAAAAAAAAGCAGCATCTGGCTGCATTTAAGTGGTTTTAGAGACTGAAAAGCTGAATGCAGAATTTATTAAATGAAAAATCTGAATATTTTTTAAGCTTTTATACAAACACTGAAAACAACTTTCTTACCAACGCAGACCATTTATAATTGCTAAATGTTATCATGTTCAGACGTTACTTTTCAGATTTGTTTGTTGTGGTCCTGTGTTCACTTCTGCATTTAAAGGTTTGACTAATAAAAAAAAGCATGAAAATAAGGCTTTTATATAAACACTGAATAAAACTTTCTTACCATGACAAACCATTTATAATTACTAAATTATGCTTAAATAGAAGCTCAGAGTCAAGGCCGGATTGTCCAATGGGCATTATCCACTTGGGGCCTACGTGGGGTCCACATGAGCAGTTTTAAGAAAAAAAGAATTAAAAAAAAAGGCTTAAGTTTTAGGTATGGGAGCCGATAATCAATAAGAAGCACAATGATACTACTTTTAATCTTAACATAATTATTTGATTGGTGGAGTGCTGCCCCGCCCCCTATCCACCGTCTTTAAATTAACCAGTGTTGAACTGGCCAAACTGTCGAAGTAGTAGTAGCATGTGAGAATGACAAGAATAAGAGAAGTGGTTGATTTTAAACGCAAGTGAAAGCAAGAAAAGGAGGAGAGGGAGGCGTGTTTATGAAGAAGTGTACCTTCTATAGACACTTTCTTTGTCAAATCGAGGGAGGAAAATGAGGATGAAGTAATAGAAGACGTGGAAGCTGGTCCGGATCTAGAGGAGGCTACCGTTAGCCCTACAACATAGCCTGAGGCTAGCTGCAGCAACGGAGACGTAGATTCGAAGTGGATTTATCAGGACCCGACTTTGTGGGGTCCAGTCAATGAAAATGTTTGCGCTGTCCTTATCGATCATGGAGATGCTGCCTTTCACAACAGAGCCAGCAAATATCCCACTTCAACACATGATAGAGACTTGTGCGGTAAAGTGCGCTCCTTCACAAATGATCTAATGTACTGTCCTCTTCCAAATGGGGAAAAAGCCTCTTGAGACTAGATCACCTGTTTACCATCTTCAGGTAACATTCATTTGCTTTCCTTGCATGTTAATTTGCATAAAAGAAAACAGGTAATTAGTGTTTTTTTCTAACTGGAAACATCGCGAATGTGTGCTTGACCACAAGAAAAGCTCACCGCCAAAGTGGTGCAACAACTGGAAGGAGAGAAGCGGTGTTGGTGGGAGGCACTCGGGCGGGTTGTTGCAGCAGGGCTGCCAACTCTTACGCATTGGCCCTGAGACTCGTGCATTTGAGTGACTTCTCACGCTCTCACACTAAACCTCCGATTTTTAAGGCTAAAATACACATCAAGAGCAATACCGGCTAATCAGGAGGTTCTGGAGGATTCCCGGTACTCCGCATTTCTCTTGGGCCTGTGTCCCAATGAAAGAAAGAAAGAAAGAAGTGGGAATAGGCCTACAATACCATCTGAGTATATGAGAAGAATAAATAGTAGTGATGTGCGGATCGATAGTCAAATATATATTCATCCTGCAGCATTTATACAACTAAACTTTCAGGAGAGGAAGAAATTGCTTCTTCTGCCTGTAGGCAAATGGGGAAAAGACTCAGCGTCGCGACGCAGCAGCGCGGTTCATCAACTGCTCAGTGATCAGTCCGACACGCAGCGATGAGTGGAGATATTTCAGCTCCACAAACAGCAACAACGCGCAATGTTTGATGTTTGTGTTAAGCCAACAAACTTAATTTAACATCAGAGAATCTACCAGAACACAGAAGCAGAGGTGATGAGGCGAACTAAAGAGCAGGAGGAGGACAGGCGCTGCTAGGGCGGAGACAGACGTCACTCTGAGTCCTTTGGTACTGCAGGCAGGTACTATCCAGGTAATATCAGATACTATCAGATACTATCAGCTACTATCAGAGGGATAAAATGTGGAGCTGGTGGATCCTGTACGTGCAGCAATGTCACTGCTTTTTGGGGAAGTGGTTTAAGTCTGCCTGCTGCTGGTTTAAGTTTTTGTGTTGATGTTTAAACAACAGCAGTCCCTACAATCTTAAAACTAATTTCAGATGTGCAATAAAAAATATCAGTCACATTGCTGACAGCTGAGTTTATTTAACATATATCTGTTGAATATCTGTTGAACCTGAAAAAAGACTTTTGTGATGAAGTTATGCCTATAGAGAGCAGGGGCGTTGCTACACATAGGGCTCTACAGGGGCCCAGGCCCCCCATTACTCTGATTACGCCAACAAATATGTTTAAAAAAATATGTTGAAATTTATTATTAAAATTTAATAAATGTCACTGAGTCATGTTTTGTATTGAAGCTGGTGTCTGACTGCGAACTGCCTTACTAGAAACTGTCTGACTGGGAACTGCTTTACTAGGAACCTTCTGATTGGAAACTTTCTGACTGGAAACTGTCTGACTAGGAACTTTCTGACTGGGAACTGTCTGACTGGAAACTTTCTGACTGGGAACTGCCTGACTGGGAACTGCCTTACTGGGAACTGCTTTATTAGGAACTGTCTAACTGGGAACTTTCTGACTGGGAACTGTCTGATTATGATTCCATAACAATCATCTTTACATCAAGGCAGGGATAGAGAGCTGAGGAGTAAGGACCAAAGGAGTGCTGTGAGACAGAAAGAAAACTAGTGCCCTGTGTTAACGTTTCCATGCAAAACCTCAAATTTTCTCTTTTGCATTTAAAAAAAAAGTTGCATTTACACAACAGCTGAGTGATAACTAGACTGAAAATGTAAATAGGACTAGAAACAATGCAGTGTACATGCCAGGCCTGTAAACTTTGCAGCAACGCACCCAACATGAGCCTACATGCTCATCAGAACTGAACACAGAACAACTGCTTGTTTATAGGCGTGGTGGTTATTTAGTGCTGCCTTTCCCCACACTGGGGGCCCCAAGATAATTTCAGGGGATTACCAGATCATTGCAAAAATAAAGAGCCTGTATTTAACAAATAATTTGAGATTTTTATTAGGGCTGCCATGAAACACGTTATCTTAGGGTTTGTGGCTCAAAAAGTTTGAAAATCACTGACCTAGCACATGAAATCTATGCATCTATGCCAAAAACATAAAATGTTGCACAAAAAAGCAGGTTTTGCTTTAAGAAACCAAAGCAAACTTTCAATAGGAATAATCAATGATCAGGGAGGTTGAGGTAACCATCCATGTATAGTGCCATCCCTTCTCTGTTGTTGAGACGCTGCATGTTTACCTGTCGAAGGTTGAGTTCTCAGCCTGAAGTAGCATTCAGAGAGGAATATTGTATTATATATACACAGGTCTGTCGAGCTGTGGTGACTACTGCCTTGAGTCCAACTTCAATGTTAGCATTACTCAAAGGAAAGCGTGCTATATGAGTTAATGCATATATCAAATCTGTTAGAAATGGAAGCAATTATTCCTAAGAGCCATTTAACTATCCAGAGGGGAATTTCCTTGAACACATTTTCTGGAAGCATTGGTGTGATGATGCATATCTCAGAGATGTTAGTGCATTTGAGGAGTGGACTGAATGACTAGAGGCAGTAAGTCGCTCTGAGATTAACCTTTTTCTTTTTTTTGTTCAACTGACAATTGGATGGTCTATTTTCCTTCAGGCTCAGTTTGTTCACCATCATTCCCTGAAAAACAAATACATAAAACCATGTGATGCTTAAATGCAAAACAATAATAATTGAAAATTTAGTCCAGTAAGGTTAAACACAGATTAATACTGCAGCCTGCAATTTAGAGATGGAGGAGGTTAAAGCAGTAGGAGTTTGGTTCCACTGGTTGAGGAGGGAGAGATCAGATGCCACCAGCATGTTTTTAAAGGGCATATGCGATAGCGCATGCCTGTCACTTCAACCATAAATGCAATCCAGTTTTCCTCGGATTCCCCAGAGAATGCTGCTGAGAATACAATTCACCTCTCAGCAGAGGATGGTGCAGAGAACAAAGGAGATGGAGAGGTCAGGCTTGCGAAGAAACAACAGCACTAAGGGTGTCACAGGTGTCTCTGCCACAGCAGTGTGGCACAAATGCTGCCCACGCTTTGCTCACAGTTCACCTCATTATAACCAAGCTGCAACAGTCACGCAGTAAATCTTCACAGAAAACAGATTTATTTTCTCATGCTGCTTCAGGCTCATTTATAAGATCAAAAACACAAAGCGTTCAGGCTTTTTTATTTCTAATTTTTTTTAACCAGCTGTAATAGATTAGACTGCTACAAGTGCTACAGCTACACAACCGCTTTTAATTATCAATTTTGGTTTCAGTTCATATCTGCTGTACTTGGTTTTAAATATTACATTACAATCATTTAGCTGATGCTTTTATCCAAAGCAACTTACAGTTAGGCAGTTGCATTAAGGCTTTTGCCTAAGGACCCAACTGGAAGGTTTAATGCTTGTCCCCTGGGGGATTTGAACCCTGGTCTCCCACATGGGAGACTGATGCGCTACCAATTCAGCTAACCAGCCACTACAGTTGTCAATCACAGTGACAGTCAAAGGTTTAGACACAGCCGTCTGTTTGGCATTTTCATTTATCTATTTTTAGGTGGACTCTCTTTATTCCAATGCTCTGTAAGTACACTATATGATGTAGTTATCCTTAATTTGTGCCTCTCTTTTTCTTTCTCAGCAGGTATCCCTGGCTTAGAGTTATTGTGCTTGTTGAACACTGTCCTGTTGTTATGTCCCAATAGGTCTAGGGGTACTGGGACGGAACACAAAGTGAGTCGAACACAGGATTAGATAAAGTAAACAAGGTTTAATTAACAGTTAAAGGTAAAATACAAACAATCAAAAGGGTTCCTAAATCAACACAAATCCTGGTTCAACTAGATAACCACAAACAAAGAAAAACAGGTTTAACTCTGTCGATGAACAAAATAAAATGAACAGAAAACCCACAATAGGTAATAATGACTCTACAATCCAAACAAAAAGGTGTCCCACTATGCGTAATCCAACAATCTAAACAAAACCAAAAACACGCTATTCCATCGGATAAATAACCAAAACTCATTAACTCAAACACACAGGCAACTCAGCCTGGCAGAACTCAAACAGGGAAGGTATACAAAATCCAGAATGTAAATAGGTTTTAACAGTTTTAAATACTCACTACCAAGAAAAGCCAGTTTCTTAAATTGTATTTCTGTCAGGTCAATCCAGAGGGAGGCCGGACACAAATGCAGGTACCAGTGTAAAGGGTTTAATTCAATTGCTAAACACAAGGATGAAAGGTAGATTACGAGCAGGAGCATCAATACAACACATTGTAGCAGTCCGTGGAGGGAGAATATATAGCATGCTGACAAGAGTCAAAATCAATTCCCAAAGGCAAACTGGCCCACAGTCCAGATGCAGGTGCACAATGGCAAACTGAGTCCCACAGGCCACAGTCGCGCCGATTGTTGTCACTGAGGAGGCTTTAAAGGTGGATGTCCTCAGCGATTGGTCAGCCTTTCCGGAACCAATTGGGTTGTTGACCAATCCAGGCGGGAAGGGGCGAGATCCGTCTATCAGCCAGAATTGGATCCAGCAACACTAGCAGGCCATCAACCCTATGACAACTGCACAGCTCAACAACAGCAGCACAACCTGACTCTCGAGTTCTAACAATAACAGAAATTGACACCCAAAAAAGGCATATGAATAAAAATGAATAAAAATTATATGAATCCACACATAAAGTTGTATTTGGTCATTAAGTTTAGCAGTGTAAAGATGGATAAGTGTGCATGGTAAGTACCAGTGTTGTGTTCAACAAAACCTAAACAAAACAAACACTAAAAGAAATCATATCCTGGTTGAGGAGAGCAGAAACAGAGAGAGAACCACCTGGAATACCCAGATTCCAGGACAATGCAATTTTTTTTCTTTTTAATTTTCAATCATGTCAACATCATTGTAGAAACATAATACAGAGTTTATTTATATCAAACCACTGTTTAATTTCTTCAATTCTATGGTGATTTCCTTTATGAGCTGTTGCAAGTTCTCTCCTGCACAGAGAATATTGGTGTCATCGGCAAACAAAACAAACTGTAGTATTTTTGAGACTTTACCTATATAATTTCTGTATAAAGTAAAGGTTTTGGTCCCGGTACGCCACAATCAAAATTTAAACATAATTACTGAAAATCACATATTTTCACAAGATGTTGCCTGTTACCTAAATAACTTTTCATCCAGTGTAAAACCACACCCCTGATCCCATAACGCACCACTTTCTTAAATTGTATTTCTGTCAGGTCGATCCAGAGGGAGGCCGGACACAAATGCAGGTACCAGTTTAAAGGGTTTAATTCAATTGCTAAACACAAGGATGACAGGTAGATAACGAGCAGGAGTATCAATACAACACATTGTAGCATTCCGTGGAGGTAGAATATATAGTATGCTAACCAGGCGCACACTGATGATGATAATGATGTGGAGCAGGTGTGGTCCAAGATGGCTGGAGCAGAGGACTTCTGGGTATTGTAGTGCTGTAATTCCAAATTAGTACTCAAGAGACCTGGAGCACACCTGTGAGGAGGGAGCAGGCATGACAATTTCATGATTTATTGTGCTGAATGCTTTTTTAAGGTTAATGAACACCCCAGCTGCAAATCTGTTTTTGTCAGTGGAGTTGGTTATTTCTAATAGTTCTAGGACTGCCACTGATGTGGATCTTTGTCATATTGGCTTTCGGAAAGCAGTTTGTGTTAATCAATATTTTTTTTTCCAATTTATAAGTAAATATTTTTTCTAAGGTTTTGGAAAATTGTGGGAGTAAAGAAATTGGCCTGTAGTTGGTAAATTGATGCCTGTCCCCAGTTTTGTATAGTGGGATGACTTTTGCAGTTTTTATTTATTTAGGAAATTTACCAGTTAGGAATGTCAGATTACATATATATAATATACAGATAGCTAATTAACCAACCATTGCAATGCCTGTAACTTCTCACCTAGACAGCATCATTTATGGGGTGGGCAACCTAGTGGCTAGTGAAGTATAAAACTTTTCGGTTTCTGTGATGGTTGTTTTTTTTGCTGCTTGCATAAGACCCATGTATTAAATCAA
>JBAMHW010000012.1:29401133-29416328 GCA_037177495.1 Rhadinocentrus ornatus | reverse complement strand
GGTATTGTGGGGTCTTTACCTGGTTTTAATAGTACAGTAATGGTGGCAGAGTTTATGTTTGGGGGTAAGTAACCATTGCCCTTTTTTTGTGTCACCATTTTGAAAAATGTAGGGGCCAGTGTTGTCCAGAATTCTTTATTGAACTTTGCTTGGAAGCCATCCGGACCTGGGGCTTTTTTTTACAGGGAATGACACTTTACTGCTTCTCCGTGTCAAGATCACCAGCGCCGACCACACTAACCTAGCAAATGATGCTGTGGTGGGTCTCATTAATTATCCTCTGAATACAATCTTCAGCCAATGCGATGTAATTCTGGGGGATAGATTGATTTCTCAGAGCAGCTACACACACCCTTACCGAGCTATGATTGAAACTCTGCCAAACCTCTCCGACGACAAGCTGAAGAGTCAATTTACAGCTGGTCTTTTTATTAAAGATAATGCTGGAGCTGTAGACTCCATAGTCACTAATATTGGACCTAACATGCAATTAAACCAAAGAGTGGCCTTTATCGCAAATTCAAGAGAAGTGCGCTTGCTGGGTCCTCTCCATGGGGATATTTTTTTCTGCAAAAGACTTCTACTGAACTTGGTGGATTTGAGAATAAAATTGACCCGAGCTAGTGACCATTTCTGCCTCAGAGCAGCCAGAGGCTCCACTTTCCATTTAAACATTTTAGAAGCTTCTCTATTTGTCAAAAGAGTTACAGTTTCCCCCGCCGTGCGATTAGGTCACTCTGCAGCCTTAATGAAAGGTAATGCCCTATGTCCCATCGCTCAAGACAGCGTAAAGACGTACTCCATCTCTGAGAATTCCAGTATATACTGTATATCAGGAGAATCTGTTTCTAGGCGCCATGCCCAAATTCAAATTGGTGGTGCTTGCCATGGTGCATCGCAAGGCCTTCACGGGAAGGAGAGACCTTTCACCATTTAATTTTATCCATAACGACATGGAGTATTTAGCTTTATGTCAAGATGGGATACAGATTCCTGCAAAGGCGTTCCAGCCACAATTTAATAAGGGGATTTCAGTCAGAGTTTTACAGCATGTTTATTGCTGCGGGTCGGCATCTAAAAGATTTACCGCTGAGCGTCAACTGTGAAGATTTTACTGTTTGTGTTTAATTTTAACCCGGCTGAGGACACCAACACTCTGTCCCCCATAGCCAGCAGTAAACTGAGACTGGATATGAGATTCAGAGCACCTTTAGCCCAGACGACTACATTAATTGTGTTCGCCTACTACGACTCCATTCTAGAGATAAAGTCTAAAAGACAAGTGCTGGTGGACTATTATTGAACTGAGCAGGTGTGGAGAAAGATGAATAAGCATCAGTTGGAGAGTCTTCTGCGTCATCTCCTGGGGGGAGATGTTTTTTGATCAGGTGCAGCTGCTTACCCGTGATTTTAAACCACCCGCCTACTTTATAGTGAACACGCACCCCGCCTACCTGCCCGGAGAGCACTGGCGTTCTCTAACCCTGGAACAGGACGGCATCGCTACCTTCTTTGATTCTTACGACTTTCCCCCGGACTTTACTCATTATCCCTCCAGCAATTTCTGAAAGACCATTCACAGAAAATCCTGCATCACAATCTTCAGCTTCAGCACCCCCTGTCTACTATGTGTGGTCATCACTGTGTTAATTATCTCTGTCACAGAGCCTGAGGTTTATCTTTTAAACAAGTATTATCCCTGTATCACACTGATGCATTAAGAAATGATCTTAAGGGGATCCAACTTTGTAAAGAAATATAAGCATTGTATCAGCGCTCACACTGATACAGCATCTGTTTTAATCACAAGACTTGCTCCCTACAATTGTTTAAAGAATGCTACAGGCTCTAATTCTTTTTTTTTTTTTTTAAATGATATTCTGTAGATGTTTAGCTTATTTTTTTCTACGTATTTTTAAATAAATATACAAGAGTTTATAAACTCTTCATTTCATCATTTTTCTGTTAAAAAAAGAGACTGGATCAGAAATATGCAATGAATAAAGGCTTTATTAAGAAAGGCAAGAAAAACAAAAATACACACACACACACACGTATATATAGTCATGTCATTAGTCATATATATATATATATATATATATATATATATATTTATATATATATATAGAAGGAGGGGGTTGCTCTAGACTCTTTATGCCTGGTAAAACAGGAAGACTGCATATCCTGTTACAGTCAGAGCACAGTACAGGCTCAAGCTTCTCCTGCGCATAACAGACTGAGCAATATCCACTACAGATGTGAGAGCAAGAATGGCACATGTATTTACCGCCGATATAGCTGCGAAGGTTTTTTTATCCCGTAGTAGTGATTTTGTATTAGGAAAAGAAAGAGATGATTAGAGCGGTCTGGGAAATCAGTTTCAAAATGAGATAATGGGCGGTTATCGGGCGTTCTTTAAAAGACTACAAATTTCCAATCTCCAGTCTTTACCATTTTCATCAAGTACAAAAACCAGTTAGAGCTTTAAACTTCTAATTGGCGATTGAACTATAGACAGACTTGATACTAAGACTTTAGCATCAGGGTTTCAGCAACTTTAAGCAATGCTTCTGCTTCTCTTGCGTAGCAGGTGACAATCATTCAGCAGAGGTAAAGTAAATGACTGTTTTGCAGAAACAGCATATTCTAGCTTTAATTCAATCTAGTAAAAAAAAAAAAAAAGGATTGCCAGGATTAGCTTTTTATGTCAATAAAGTTACCCCATCATAGTTGTTTGTACCTCATAAAGTGCAGAAAGTCTACAGAACTTCAAGACGTCTTAAATAAGCTGCCCTAATTAAAATCCTGCCAATTAACCATATTACTAACATAAAAATTTATGACAGACTTCACAGTAAAATTCTGTGGCACTCAAGTAGTATATTATTTCCCTGATTCAATTTAAAATGTGCAAGAGAGCCTGGATATGAGTTCACATAAAAATATAAGTTAGCTGTTATTGAGGAGCGGATAAAATGTTAGTCTCACATGTTCTGGACTTAAATAACTAGCCAGTGAAGCAGATCCCTGTCATTGCACTTCCACTGTGTCAGACGAAGCTCAGCACACTGCAGCTTAACAAAACATGCAAACAGACGACTGTACTGCATACTGAGAAAACATCATCAATCTGACAACTGTGCTGAAAATATCTGCAAGCAATTCAAACAAGTGACCCTGCAGGGCAGAAAAGAGAGAAAAACATCAACACATATTCAAGTGCAGAGACGAGTTCCAAACGGCACACTTGAAAACCGCAGTGGTTGAGTGGAAACAGCAGAGAATCTCACAGACCTGCATTGTACAGCTATTTTGTAACGGACTCAGAAGCAAAGTCATTTAGATTTTTAAACATTGAACATTAGATAAATCTGTCTTTTCTTCAGTATGCAGATGACTTGCAAATTTATCTGCCAGTACTCCCAATTCTTCAAATTCCACTGACAGCTGTTTAAAAGACATAAAACACTGACTGTCCTAAAACCTCCTCCACCTAAATAATGATAAAACAGATGGATTTTGTTTGATGCTTCCAGTAAGCAGAACAATGCAGAATAATAGCCTCCCACATTTCAATTAGGTGGTAAAATATCTAGGGGTGAAACTGTACTGTTGATAAAACAAGCTTTTTCAGCTTCGCCTGTTGTCCAAAGTAAAGTCGTTCCTCATCTGAAGGGATCTGGAGAAGGCCATCCATGCCTTTGTTTCTAAGTCGGTATCAATCAAAGTTGTATCTCCTGCTTACAGCTTGTACAGAATTCTGCTGCTCGCCTCCTAGTAAGTTCTCCTCATTAACCTGCCTATACTCAAAGTCAAAATTAAAACCTATTTATTTAAAAGGCTTTTATTTTTTAGCACTTGGGTACTTTGTTTGACTATGTTTTGTACCTTTACCAGTTTCTTTAAAACTTTCCCTGTTTGTGTTTTGCATTTTTCTGTTTTAAGGATTCAAATCACTTGGTCAACTTAAGCGTTGTTGGAAGGTGTTATAGAAAAATACATGACTGATTTATTGATTAATTGAATGATCATAATTACTATGCACTTAATCTTTGAAATATGTTTTTTTTTTCTTTTTACCTTCATGCAGAATAATGGAACAGTAGCTTAAAGGCTGTTGTTGGGTTTTTTGTATCTTTCATCCTCAGTTAATGGCTTTACGTCTATAACTGCAGTCTTACTGCACATGCAGTACGAGTGTATAATTGAACCTCTTGATGCATGGGTACATTTGCCAAAATAAATGCTTTTTGAGAAGGAGAAACTTTGTAGCTTACTACCTTGATTGAATGGTTGCCTTCATACTTTGCTCACAGGGACACAATAATGGTATATGATGTTAAACATGCTCCAACTGAAGTGTAATACTGATTTGGACCCATGGGTTAAAATCTCTATTAATTGACTATAAATCAGATCACAAACCACTTTGTTAGATGATCCCCACAGTAATGACATTTAGCACCAGTGGTACCACTTATTTTAGGGCTAAATATCAAATATATGATTTACATTCACATCTCATGACTGGTTATAAAAATGTTAAAGAGTGTGTGTATGTGCTGTAATGGAATAATTATTCCTGAGAGATGGTGGTGCAGTTAGAAGATTTGGCGGTCTTACTGAGGGGTGAAATAGTAAACAGGGATGTTTTGAAAAGTTGTGTGTAGCCCAGTGATGTACAATTTGCTATCATTAGCTTAGTTTACATGGAGAAATATTTATTGGAAATCAATCTGATATTCCAGCTGACATATTTAAATGGACGCTAGATAAAGTGATCTGATCAGTTGTGTGATAGACAGATTAAATACGATCGTTATCCTTATGACATGTGCAATGACATGTTTTCTATTTTTTTTTTATTTGAACCTTTTGACCATCGAAATACTCAATAAAACTTATTTCTTTTAGTCTCTAACAAAAACTTTGTATTCGCTAGAGATGGGCGATACCAAAATTTTCCATGTCACTACAATATTATTAGTTTATGATACTTTTTCAGAGATACCGATACCAATATGGATACGTTTTCTCCCTTGCAGTGGTCGGCAACTGGCAGCCAGTATCTGGCTCGCCTGATTACACTGATTTAAAAGAAACAGATTGCAAGAGTTTTGTCAAAAAACAGAGACATGATGCTGTTTACAGTGCTGCGGTGAAAGAATAGCATGGCCCCTTTAAGAACCTAGTTACTTAGTTAACTTAGTTAACCTGGAAAGAGAGAGATGCACAGAGCAGGAGTCAGAGTGGAGAAGAGGAGGAATGTAGCTATGTGTTTTCAATTTTGCTACCAGCTTTAGCAATAAATACCACACAGCTCTTCTAGTTCCAGCAGAGTCCTGTGTCTGCTTCACCACTGCTGGGTAAAGTAAAGAGAGCTAAGCCTGAAGCTAGCTGCTGCCTCACCCAGGATTAACTGCCTCTCCTCAGCCTCCTGAACTCAGTGGGCAGGCGGAATGTTTCACAGCTGTTTCTGGCGGGAGTTTTACCAGTAGTGGAGGCAACGGACCACAGCTTCATGGTTACTACACCATCAAAGAAATGTTGCACTTTAGAAGCAAAAAGATCAGATGGAAAGATAAAGAAAAAAACTTTTGTACCTCTGGTACTACTGTTGCCTTCACCTTCCAGACTTTCTCCAGCTCTTCCTTGAGTCCTTGGTATTTCTCCAGCTTCTTGTTTTCCTTTCTCCTAATCATTTGGGGTGGCTACATCACTCACTACGGCTTTCCTTTGCTGCTTGGTTGGCCACCACTATTTTGTCGTTCTGTATCTGAAAGACCCACAGGATCTTAGCCCTCTCAGTCTTTAACACCCTGGCCAGAGTTTCTCCCATTGTGACATAGGGGTCTCCAGTTCATACCTGCCCGGAGAAACATATGTTTCTGTACACTATGGCCTCTTTGCACAGTCTGTACCTGGGGTCCTATCTGGTGTGGTAGATCTAGGCCTCAATTTCCCTGGTACTCAAGGCTTGCTCCTCTGCTCCCCTAATTAGTGCCTCTATGCTGTTCAGAGCCCCACTGAGGTCGAATAAATCAGCTGACATGTTTTCATGAGTGTGTTTATTCTGATTGAACATTTGATCGGATGAGAAGTGCTCCGTGTAAACGTAGCTATTGTGTCCTTTTCCAGGATCATATCTAATCGATGACTTTCCTTTACTGAACTGAACTATTTTTCTCTTTCCACTTCACATGCTCAGGTTAACGTGCAGAGAAATATATTTTTAGTTATCATTACCTCTTTTATTGAACCTTTGACACAGATTGCATCTATATAGTTCCTATTAAAGCAATACTACATAAGTTTAAATCCTGTGCTTCTGATTCATTTTGAGGGCATGCTGACATCCATAAAATAGCTCATTAATCTCAACTAAACAATGGAGCAACAATAATTTTATGTAGTCTTGGGGTTTCTGCTTTTACTGTGGTGCTCAAATCTAATCTGGTTTTCACAAGAAGCTATCCAGTCTAAGCAGGAGGATAGCATGCTGGGTTGCGCCTCGACTCGTCCTACATCACATTCTCTGTTTGGTTCCCTAGATGGTACATTTGCTTTCACCCTGGAACCGAATCACACCAGGGTTCACTTGCAAGGGAACTGAAACCCCCGGTTTTCAAAGGGGATCAGAGTTTGCTTGTTTGATCCGCACCAGAGTGTAAATAAGGACAAACATTACAAATGAATTGTGCTATCTGTGGAAGTGGACCAGAGTTTGTTTAAAGCAGAGCAAACAGTGCCCGTTTGAATGCGCCCTGAGATACCACACTTTAAGACTTGTTTTTCCATCCTAAGGTATCGCATGAAAACTGTTTTGCTTACTTGCATGCAGTGTGTTTTCAATTTTGTTTTATTGTACAATGACAATAAAAGAATCTGAATCTATTGACTGAGATAATTAAAGTTGTACTACGTCTCTTTCCGTCCTTTTTTCTGGCTTGTTTTATGGAATAGTAAAATCTGTTATGTACATTTCTGGAGCCGTTGCTGCCCAGTAGCATCCCAAAGCTGAAAAAACTGCACTACACAACTTTTACTTCCAGGACGCTGCAGCTGGACGCTGCAACTGAGTTTGGCTTTACACAATGTGTCACAAACCAGCAACTGGATATCAATACACAGGCTGTTTTGGACACAGAATATGGCTGAATCAGCAAAGAAAGGCAATAGGACATTACTTGAGGAAATGAGGAAAAGAAAGAAAGAAAGTGATAGAGCAAGGGCTAAAACAAGACAACATCGGACAGACTTTTATTGGCTGAAAAGAGCTCAGGAAAGAGACAGGATGCAAGACAGAGGCTGAATGAACCTTCAACAAGTGCCAAAGTGTAAAAATTTGCCACTGTTCAGAAATGTTGAATTTCAGGTTTACTGACTTTTCAGGGTGTCTTAACCAACCTATTCAAACACACATTCTAACACACCATTTACACAAAGTACACAAATGGAGTGTTTGGTTTGTTATCTCAATACAGGAAACTTTGAGGGGCTTCAAGTTATTGACTGTATTGCAACAGTTCTTTCTCCTGAATCTCAGCCTTCAGCTGAAAGAATAAACTTGTTTTCTTTACTCCTTTTTCGTTTAGCAAAAGTGGACAGTTAACAGTAACAGCATTGCTTTCTAATGGATGCTCCGTCTTTCGCAGTGGTAGACTCCTGGCATTCTCAGTAGGCTTTGGTTTCTTCTCTGGGGAAGTCCATTTGCTTTATACTCTTCTTATTTGCCTCAAATTAGAGTGTTGGAGCTCTATTAAATGGAGTACTGAAAATAAAGATTTGATAAGGCCAGTTTCAGTGTCTCAGAGGGGCATGTTTTATGCATGTGTGCTGCTGCTTTTTTATGTTTCTCTGCCTGGTTTATTCATGACAGCCTGATGAAAGAAAGCTGTTTTGCTTGCCATTTACCTTTTTATGAAGGTGTTAATCCCTTCAGAGTTGAATGCAACAGAAAACCTCTTCATTTGTAAGATGCTTGGTGCATTTGTCACCAGATCCCTTGTTCTTTAAAGGCAAAATATGTATTATTCTCCAAAAAATGTCTAATCTTAAATAAAATTCCTTAAATATTATTATAGATATTCAATGGTGTATTTATCTGCAGAGACTTTGACTTTTTTATGTTCTTAGTAGTTTTCTGTTTTGTCTCCTTTTTGTGAGCTTGTTTTAATCTTCCTCTGTGGTGCCTTAACATGAGCTTCATGCTTTATGCATGATCTGTCTATGGTAGCTCATGACCATTTCCTTTAGGCCTGTAGTTACTCTGGTCTTATTTTTCACCTCATAAAGCATTCAACTTCTGGAGGAGGTTGCTCTGGACATGCTCTTCTAAGCTGAGCTGCAAAACAGAACATCATCTGTGTTTAAGGTTGCCAACCCTTTTGAAGATTTTAAATGCTTTCCATCTACATTCAAATGAACAATTATTGCTGTTAACCTTCTTAGATCTCTTCTGTTACAGTTATTTTTTAAATCAGTTTTCTTTTTGTGAAGTTGAAGGTGATCTAATCCATGCTTTTAAAATGTTTTCATTAAATAGATTCCAGGTTTGCTAATACCTAGCTCCATTTATAGCCAGGTATTACAACACTTTCATTTTCTTTCCCCTTGTGTGTTTTGTGGGCTGATCGGTCACCATTAAAGTTTCCCCTGTGTCTCAAAGTGTTAGTTTTTTTTAGAAGTTTGGTTACTAGTGATGGTGTGATGAATCCCAATGAATGTTTTGAGTCTTATTGGCCAATTGATTCCCAAAAAACTTCATTACACAAAGGGCCTTTTAATTTTCTTTTGTCAGGTCAAAATGTTGTGGTGCAATTATGAATAGTAGTTTTTCTGCAGACAGCAATCTAAAGTGGAACCAGCGAATTGTGCTGTTCTTATTTTTCACTTTCCAGGGAAGGAATGTAGTCTGTCACACCATCAGATATTTGTCTTTTAATTTCCTATGTATTCACCTGTAGTCAACCTAATTTTATTGGAATAACAATTTTTTATTTTTATTTTATTTTATGTTTTTGCCTAGCAGTTTAATTTTTGGGTTCTTCTAAAGTAATTATTATTATTTTTTTATGAATTTAGTCTTGTATCTTTGCAGATCCTAAGTTCTGTAGATTGAGTGACAATTCAGCCACTCAGCGTCCCTTCTTCTTGGGCTTTCCTTTGATTTATTATTGGTAGAATATTGAGAGATTAGTTTACTATGGTTGTGTTGTATTTTTATCTTTCATTGCTTAAAACTATTAGCATAAATTAATATTTCTTAATATGTCTTTGAGTGAGATGGCCTATATAAGGAGAGAAGGTCAGAAGGTCTCAGTTCTGTGGTACAATAGCTGATACAAGGCTTGATGAGCTCTAGTTATCAGAAGACAACCACAGTTCACACACACACACACACACACACACACATATTGCAGAACAAAACAAACGGCATGCAAAGGTTAAACACACACCTAGAGCAGAAAACCAATCAGAACCAGTTCTGTGATTAGCGAGGACAATGCAGATGGTGTGGGGGAGATAGATAAGACACACGAAATGATTAACAGGAAACAGTGTTACTTCATTATCTCCAGGTAGTAAGGCAGATGAGAGGTAGTGAGAGTGTGCAAGCCAGAGGCGTGGACACCCTCGTGCTCTGATGAAGGGAGAGCTGAGTCTAAACCATGGTCACTCCCCAACAGTTTAGACCAATCACATCATTTCGTTTTAATCACTTTCCTAAGTAATTTTCAGTATAGAAGCTGTGTTCATTCATTGTTATGGATCCGCACCTGGGTAGTTGAGATCTGAATACCAGCTTGTGACTGGTGTGAGCCAAACAGATGTTGATCCTCATTTTTGAGATTGCAGTAATAAATTAATGACCTGAGGAATATTCCAAATCTTAATCATCCTTGTTGCATAAGGAGTACTAATACGACCCACTGAATGTGGGAACTTTATCACTTGAAATAATGTGAGTACAAAGTGTAGGGAGCATGGTGGAGACTTTTGGTATCTTTTTTTACTTTTTTTTTGGTGTGTCAATGGGGCTAGGCTTGTTGCGAATATTAATGTCTCCTTCATTTCTACCTTTCCAGACTACTTAAAGTATATTTTAAATCATTGATTGGGTTTTATAGATGCACTTTAAATGTGCCTTCCATAAGTGTGGACTTTAGATGCTTCTCTTCTGGCTTTGGACCATTTTTATGCTGTATTTAAATTGCTAGAAGGTGGAAGCAGCTGCAGACGCTAAAGTCAAAGGACAGATGTATTTTGCGCATTAAGGACAAATCATATTAAACACAAGTTATTACCTACAGCCTCTCAAACAAGGAGCTAAAAACGCTTACCGAAGCATTTTGCTCAAATATGCTTATACTAAGTGAGATATGAAATCTTTGTTGCAGCTTTAATAGATGGTACCTATGCAGAAACCTGTAGTGGATAAAGGGCATCATCAGTTGAAATTTGCTGCATTGTAATTGTCCTTGTGGGGTGAAACAAAACAATTAGCACCAGCTGCATGTTAATACATCGCTAGCCTTACTTATTAATAAAACGCCCACATCCATATGAGTCATCTTCTGTTTTTATGAAGCAGATTACAGTGGACATACTGTATATTGTCCTTTTGGTGTTCAAGCTATAAAACCTCTGAATATGGCATTCTTTGTTATGCTATCATTATGACATAATGTTTCCCCAGCTCTGAAACCCAACCTAATCTCTATAATGAATTTATCATTCTGAAATGGGTCATTTATTTTAATGAGTTTAAGATTATATGGTACTCTTACTAACTTTCTCTAGTTAGTGTCCTGAATATGTTGTTCACCTCTAGCTATGAGATAAATCACTCCCAGTAAAAATTTATTTAATTCAAGTTTTTCCCTAAAATTGGGGCATAAGCAAAGCTTTAAGGTGAGATGTTTAACCTGTAGATGTGTTTGTAGAACTTATTTCTGGGCTACAGTCATGGTTCCAGCTTTGACCTGGATGTTACATTCACATCACTGTGTATCAGACTTAAATGTACAACTGCAGAGTGATTTAACAGCAGAGCATTTCTACATTATAGATAAAAGCAAGATATTTCCTTTTGTTTCCTTTATTTAGATTGAAAGGGGCTCCTTTGTAAAAAACCTAGTATAACCCTACAAAAGAACTAGAAACTGCTAATTATGCCCCAGGATGCATTAGGACTGTATGAGGCAACACATTTCACCAGAATGTGTTGCCTCTCATTGCTCAAACATAATAATGACCTTGATTCTGTTTTACTTTTCTATTCTAGAGATGTAGCCATAAATAATTTTCTGAAACACTAAATTTGAGGGCATTACATTTTCTGCTGGCAAATAATAAAACACTTCTCACCTCCATAAATCATCAAATCACCTTCCCTTGCACAGCAAGATGTGTCATCATTTGAGAAGTAGAAATGTTCCTTCTGAGTCTGGTTTGGTTTATATTGTTTCATATACTCACAAATATGTTGCTGCACATTTCCATTATTCATCAGGAAATAATCAGCTGCTTTCCTGTGGTGCAGTCATCCTTTACAAATCAAAGAATAAAACTCACTTTTGCTGCACAGACATATCAAGATGGAATATTTAAAGAACATATGTATGTTTAGATGCCTATATATTTTTCTCGATATTAAGAGATGAACCCCCCCCCCCAAAAAAAAAATGTCATTACAAGGCAGAAAAAAAAAGTTCTAAAGATTATGACCATTCTGATCAGACCTCAAATAAATCCACCTTTGTAGAAATTAGATTTAATTAGCTGCTTAATATAACCAAGATTTTAATTAACTAGATCTGTTTAATCATAGCTGTACACAAACATCTTAATTAAAATCGTTTCATCTATTGAACTAAAAAAGGCATCACTGCCCGTCCTCACTATGTTGCAGTGAAGAGGAAGTGAGCAAAAAAAAATAGATGGAGAGTAGGGTCTGTTTGACTTGTGATAAAGATGGTGCTGCTGACGTAGGCGCAGAATGCAATATGTTATGAATTAGCATCAAGATAGCTTTTCAGGCCTGCATGTATTCACACTGCATATTCAGTGGAGATGATGTCTTCCATGGCTTTGCTGTTGCTCCTTGATTCAAACCGCCTCTCACACAGCCTTGTTAACCGGTTTATGACTGTGTGCCTTCTATCTCATGCTGTATGCAAGCTGTGTCCAAGCTCAGTCTGGTTGATGTTGGAAAAACTAAGTCACAGCTGTAGACCCAGCTTATGTTTATAAGATGTAAATATATATGTAGCCAAGTGGACTAAAATAAACACTTATCAGGGGCAAACCAGAGCTTAGAAGTTTGAACTGTTAACCTGTTCACATGAGATCTGTTGTGAAGTTGGCAGTATGATAATTGTGTCTGGGATATTTTGGAGACACTGCCCCTTTAAGAGCAGCTTCATGCTAGAGCACTCAAGCACGTAGGTATCCATCACACACCACATGCTGCTAGCGGGAGCACTGGAGTCAAGAGTGGCTGTTTAAACACAAGGTAAATACTTTAAAATATCAAACGGATTGTAAATATGGTTTCCTTGTTTCTTAGAGAGTTTAGTTAGCCAAACAAGCTAAATTTGGCTAAGTTCTGATGACTGTATTCCTGATGATTTTTGTAGATTGCTGAAACGTGCAACACGTGTGTGTGTGTGTGTAAGGGCTGACCAAGCTGTAAGCAACGCTGAAGAGTGGGGTTGCTAGCCTGCTAGCATGCAGGCCGCACACAAAAGTGAGTCCATAATTTAATGTTTGGCATTGAAGTGGAGGAAATTGCATTTTGTTTTTTTGGTAACCAATGCACTTTAATGTCAGATTATTGTACACATGGATTTGCCCTGTCTTCTATCTTTGTTTTTAGATAGGTCATTACTGTTGTCTATATTGACTGGTTTTTCAACTGTTGTACGTTTTTGAAAAAGACTCCTTTAATCCCCTTTACAGACACAGGATGGAAGAAATTTATTGATTCTGTATTTGTGTGGAAAGAGCTTGGTACCTGAGAGTACTGTGGCAGAAGTGGCAGTCCAGAAATTTAATCTAAAAACTGAGTTTTGTCATTGTCATGCTACATTGTATTATTGTTTTGAGGATGACTTTGACTTGCTAAAAGACTGAAAATTGAAATTTATTTTGCTAATTGTCCCTTTATAAATAAGTTAACTTTAAACTTCAGAAACTTGCATTTTAGTTACAATGTCTGATCCTGTGTGAGTAAGCCATAAAGGTATTAAGTTTTTGTCCAGAGAATGAAATTTTGACTTGTTATTTGGACACACACGGGAAGTCAATAATAAATTAATAAATGTGATGCCACTAACCGGACATCTTCAGTCCACTATGATGTAATGGAAGAGACGCCTAAACGTGTTTTTTTTTTATTATTCTTGTTTTTTAGTGCTAGGGCTAGAAAGACAAATGGAAGATGGCAAGAGAAGTAGGAACTGGGGAAGCAGACACCAAACTTATTTTGCATGCAGCTTATGTAGCAAAACATAGCTGTGTTCTGGTAATCAAGAGCCCAGACACTGATGTCTTTGTGCTGGCTCTTGGGTTCTGCAGCAAAATTGATGGTCATCTGTATTTTCACACAGTCAAGGGCAGAAATCCACACATTATTGACATTAACAGGCTTCATGCTCATCTTGGGGAAGACAAATGTGATGCTCTTGTTGGTCTGCATGCATTCTCTGGATGCGACGTTGTGAGCATGGGGTGGGAAAAACCAAAGCTTATAAAAAGCTAATTTGCAAGAGGAAATACATCACTCTGTTTAGAGCACTAGGAACAAGTTTCACTCCATCACCAGAGTTCTGCAATGCAGTGGAAGCTTTCACATGTGATCTGTATGATCAGGAGTGTATGGATGTTAACATGGCGAGAGTTAAGCTGTTAAACTCAGGAAAGTGTTCTGAGAGAGACCTACCCCCAAATAAAGACTCCTTGAACAAGCACATCCAGCGTGCCAACTATCAGGCTGCAGTCCACAGAAGGAGTCTCGAGTGTAAGCCTGAAATTCCTGCCCCTGAAAATCATGGTTGGAAGATGGTAGGAGATTTCTCAGAAGTGGACTGGATGACACTTCCCCCAGCTCAAGTAGCAATACTAGAACTGGTCCACTGCTCCTGTAAAAGATCTAACTGTGTTAAGGGGAGATGCACCTGCAAATTGCATGGGCTGCCATGCACAAACTTGTGCCAATGCATAAATTGTGGAAATAGGTCATTTGAAGATGAGTAAAAGTTTCAGGGCAAGCATGAGACGCTATCCTTCTCATCAAATTGTGCATCCAAGAGCACTTGGAGCAAACAAAAGTACAACGTTGAAGTTAATTTTTGACTTTTTCTTGGATCATTTATTTTGTTTCATTGCATATGTTCTTTAGCAGTCAGATTATTAACAGTTCACCGATGTTAAAAATGTATTAGAATAAAATGAACTCACCAACAGTGTATGGCTTGAGCATCGTTCCTTATAGTTCAGCATGTAAGTATTACCTAGTGGGAATAGTATTGATCAGTTTCTGATTAATGAATTAAAATTTGCCAAAAAGCTGATTAAAATAAAACTTTTGTTTAGACAAAATTATCAGTTTGGTATCTAATTATTTAATTATTAGCCAGCTACAAAATAAATATTTAACAGTTAATAAATACACTTAAAAAAATGCATGCATATGATTAACAAAATTTAAATATACTGACCAAAGTGTATACCACTGGGCTCAAAATCACTCCTATGATGATAAAAAAGCAAGGACCAGAGCCCGGACGTGGGTCACCGGGGCCCCCCTCTGGAGGCGAGCGCATTGGGCCTGGTCGGGCTCAGCCCAAAAGGATGACATGGGCCTCCCCTCCCGTGGGCTCACCACCTGCAGGAGGGGCTATAGGGGTCGGGTGCAGTATGAGCTGGACGGCTGCCAGAGGCGGGGACCCTGGCAGTCTGATCCTCGGCTGCAAAAGCTAGCTCTAGGACGTGGAATGTCACCTCTCTGGCGGGAAAGAAGCCTGAGCTGGTGCGCGAGGTTGAGTGGTTCCTGGCTAGATATAGTTGGACTCAACTCGACGCATGGCTTGAGTTCTAGAACCACTGTCCTTGGGAGGGGCTGGACCCTCTTCCATTCTGGAGTTGCTCCCGGTGAGAGGCGCCAAGCGGGTGTGGGCATGCTCATTGCCC